>JBAGBL010000083.1:0-280156 GCA_036873955.1 Mergus octosetaceus | reverse complement strand
TCCCGAAAGGAAGCCTTTGGGTACAACTGAACTCCCCAGGGGAGCCTTTAACGCAGCCCACATGCAACTGGACTCTCTGTGTTCGCTCTTTCTGAACAACCCTAAATACATCCCTTCCCGGAATGTGAGAGGAATTGAAAAGTAGGACCCCAGAAAACGAATACAAAGCCCCTTTCACCCTTTAAAAATCACCCCCAAAGGAAGCCTTTGGGTACAATACTCCCCAGGGGAGCCTTTACGCAGCCCCACATGCAACTGGACTCTCTGTGCTCGGTCTTCCTGAACAACCCTAAATATATCCCTACCCGGAATCTGAGAGGAATTGAAAATAGGACCCTGGAAAAACGTGTACAGAGCCCCTTTCACCCATCAAAAATTGCCCCCAAAGGAAGCCTTTGGGTAGAACTGAACTCCCAGGGGAGCCTTTACGCAGCCCCACATGCAACTGGACTCTCTGTGTTCGCTCTTTCTGAACAACCCTAAATACATCCCTACCGGGAATCTGAGAGGAATTGAAAATAGGACCCAGGAAATGGATTAGAAAGGCCCCTTTCGCCCATCAAAAAATTTCCCTGAAAGTTAGCCTTTGGGTACAACGGATCTCTCTAGGGGAGCCTTTACGCAGCCCCTCATGCAACTGGACTCTCTGTGTTCGCTCTTTCTGAAGAAACCTAAATACATCCCTAACCGGAATCTGAGAGGTATTGGTATTGTAAATATGACCCCAGAAATCACGTACAGAGCCCCTTTCACCCATCAAAAATTGCCCTGAAAGGAACACCTTTGGGTACAAACTGAACTCCCCAGGGGAACCTTTACGCAGCCCCACATGCAACTGGATTCTCTGTGTTCGCTTTTTCTGAACAACCCTAATACATCCCTAAACTGAATCTGAGAGGAATTGAAAATAGGACCCAGAAACCGCGTAGAGCCCCTTTCGCTCATCAAAAAATGCACCCAAAGGAAGCCTTTGGGTACAATTGAACTCCCCAGGGAGCTTTATGCACATGCAAACTGGACTCTCTGTGTTCGCTCTTTCTGAATAAATCTAATTATCTCCCTACCCGGAATCTGAGAGGAATTGAAAATAGGACCCCAGAAAACCGCGTACAGAGCCCCTTTCGCCCATCAAAAATTGCCCTGAAAGGAAGCCTTTGGGTACAACTGAACTCCCCAGGGGAGCCTTTACACACAGCCCCACATGCAACTGGACTCTCTGTGTTCGCTCTTTCTGAACAACCCTAAATATATCGCTACCCGGAATCTGAGAGGAATTGAAATATGACCCAGAAATCATGTACCAGAGACACCTTTCAATCAAAATCGTCCCCAAAGGAAGCCTTTGGGTACAAACTGAACTCCCAAGGGATCCTTTACGCAGGCCCACATGTAACTGGACTCTCTGTGTGGTGAACCTTTTTGAGAACTAGATCGCATACCGAAGTGAGAGGAATTGAAAATAGGACTCTAGAATCGTGTAGAAAGCCCTTTCGCCCATCAAAGAATTGCCCTGAAAGGAAGCTTTTGGGTACAACTGAACTCCCCAGGGGAACCTTTACGGAAGGGGGGTATGGTATGGGTGAGGGGTAATTTAAATATGAACAACCCTAAAATATAGCCTCCGGAATGTGAGAGGAGATTTAAAATAGGACCCCAGAAATGCATACAAAGCCCTTTCACGTCAAAAATAGCCCCAAGGAAGCCATTGGGAACAGCTGAACTCGCAGGGTTCACGCGCTATGCAACTGACACGCTGTGTTCACTCTTTCTGAACAACCTAAATAATCCCTACCCGATCTGTGACGAATTGAAAAATAGGAGCCTGGAAAACGTGTACAGAGCCCCTTTCACCCATGAAAAATATCCCCAAAGGAAGCCTTTGGGTAGAACTGAACTCCCCAGGGGAGCCTTTACGCAGCCCCACATGCAACTGGACTCTCTGTGTTCGCTCTTTCTGAACAACCCTAAATACATCCCTTCCCGGAATTTGAGAGGAATTTAAAATAGGACCCCAGAAAACGCATACAAAGCCCCTTTCACCCATCAAAAATTTTCCCCAAAGGAAGCCTTTGGGTTGAACTGAACTCCCCAGGCGAGCCTTTACGCAGCCCCACATTCTTTCTGAACAACCCTAAACACATGTCTAACCGGAATCAGAGAGGAATTGAAAATATGACCCCAGGAATCACGTACAGAGCCCCTTTCACCCATCAAAAATTGCCCCCAAAGGAAGCCTTTGGGTACAACTGAACTCCCCAGGGGAGCCTTTACGCAGCCCCACATGCAACTGGACTCTCTGTGTTCGCTCTTTCTGAACAACCCTAAATACATGCCTAACCGAAATCTCAGAGGAATTGAAAATATGACCCCAGAAATCACGTACAGAGCCACTTTCAGCCATCAAAAATTGCCCGCAAATAAGCCTTTGGGTACAACTGAACTCCCCAGGGGAGCCTTTACGCAGCCCCACATGCAACTGGACTCTCTGTGTTCGTTCTTTCTGAACAACCCTAAATACATCCCTACCTGGAATCTGAGAGGAATTAAAATAGGACCCCAGAAAACGCGTACAGAGCCCCTTTCACCCATCAAATATTGTCCCCAAAGGAAGCCTTTGGGTAGAACAGAACTCCCCAGGGGAGACTTTACGCAGCCCCACATGCAACTGGACTCTCTGTGTTCGCTCTTTCTGAACAACCCTAAATACATCCCTTCCCGGAATGTGAGAGGAATTTAAAATAGGACCCCAGAAAACGCATACAAAGCCCGTTTCATTCATTAAATAGCCCCCAAAGGAAGCCTTTGGGTACAATGGAACACCCCAGGGGAGCCTTTACGCAGCCCCACATGCAACTGGACTCTCTGTGTTCGCTCTTTCTAAACAACCCGAAATACATCCCTAACCGGAATGTGAGAGGAATTGAAAATAGGACCCTGAAAAACGTGTACAGAGCCCCTTTCACCCGTCAAAAATTGCCCCGAAAGGAAGCCTTTGGGTAGAACTGAACTCCCCAGGGGAGCCTTTACGCAGCCCCACATGCAACTGGACTCTCTGTGTTCGCTCTTTCTGAACAACCCTAAGTACATCACTTCCCGGAATCTGAGAGAAATTGAAAATAGGACCCCAGAAAACGCATACAAAGCCCCTTTCATTCATTAAATATCGCCCCCAAAGGAAGCCTTTGGGTACAATTGAACTCCCCAGGGGAGCTTTATGCATCCCCACATGCAACTGGACTCTCTGTGTTCGCTCTTTCTGAACAACCCTAAATACATCCCTAACCGGAATCTGAGAGGAATTGTAAATATGACCCCAGAAATCACGTACAGAGCCCCTTTCACCCATCAAAAATTGCCCCCAAAGGAAGCCTTTGGGTAGAACTGAACTCCCCAGGGGAGCCTTTACGCAGCCCCACATGCAACTGGACTCTCTCTGTTCGCTCTTTCTGAACAACCCTAAGTACATCACTTCCCGGAATGTGAGACGAATTTAAAATATGACCCCATAAAACGCATACAAAGCCCCTTTCACCCATCAAAAATAGCCCCCAAAGGAAGCCTTTGGGAACAACTGAACTCCCCAGGGGAGCATTTACGCAGCCCCACATGCAACTGGACTCTCTGTGTTCGCTCTTTCTGAACAACCCTAAAGACATCCCTAACCGGAATCTGAGAGGAATTTAAAATAGGACCCCAGAAAACGCATACAAAGACCCTTTCATTCATTAAATATCGCCCCCAAAGGAAGCCTTTGGGTACAATTGAACTCCCCAGGGGAGCCTTTACGCAGCCCCACATGCAACTGGACTCTCTGTGTTCGCTGTTTCTGAACAACCCTAAGTACATCCCTTTCCGCAATGTGAGAGGAATTTAAAATATGACCCCATAAAACACGTACAAAGCCCCTTTCACCCATCAAAAATAGCCCCCAAATGAATCCTTTGGGAACAACTGAACTCCCCAGGGGAGCCTTTACGCAGCCCCACATGCAACTGGACTCTCTGTGTTCGCTCTTTCTGAACAACCCTAAATACATGCCTAACCGGAATTTCAGAGGAATTGAAAATATGACCCCAGAAATCACGTACAGAGCCCCTTTCACCCATCAAAAATTGCCCCCAAAGGAAGCCTTTGGGTAGAATTGAACTCCCGAGGGGAGCCTTTACGCAGCCCCACATGCAACTGGACTCTCTGTGTTCGCTCTTTCTGAACAACCCTAAATATCGCCCTACCCGGAATCTGAGAGGAATTTAAAATAGGACCCCAGAAAACGCATACAAAGCCGCTTTCATTCATTAAATATCGCCCCCAAAGGAAGCCTTTGGGTACAATTGAACTCCCCAGGGGAGCCTTTACGCAGCCCCACATGCAACTGGACTCTCTGTGTTCGCTCTTTCTGAACAACCCTAAATACATCCCTAACCGGAATCTGAGAGGAATTGTAAATATGACCCCAGAAATCACGTACAGAGCCCCTTTCACCCATCAAAAATTGCCCCCAAGAAAGCCTTTGGGTAGAACTGAACTCCCCAGGGGAGCCTTTACGCAGCCCCACATGCAACTGGACTCTCTGTGTTCGCTCTTTCTGAACAACCCTAAATATATTCCTACCAGGAATGTGAGAGGAATTTAAAATATGTTCCCGGAAAACGCATACAAAGCCTCTTTCGCCCATCAAAAATTGCCCTCAAAGGAAGCCTTTAGGTAGAATTGAACTCCCGAGGGGAGCCTTTACGCAGCCCCACATGCAACTGGACTCTCTGTGTTCGCTCTTTCTGAACAACCCTAAATATCGCCCTACCCGGAATGTGAGAGGAATTGAAAATAGGACCCTGGAAATCGTGTAGAAAGCCCCTTTCACCCGTCAAAAATTGCCCCGAAAGGAATCCTTTGGGAACAACTGAACTCCCCAGGGGAGCCTTTACGCAGCCCCACATGCAACTGGACTCTCTGTGTTCGCTCTTTCTGAACAACCCTAAATACATCCCTAACCGGAATCTGAGAGGAATTGAAAATATGACCCCAGAAATCACGTACAGAGCCCCTTTCACCCATCAAAAATCGCCCTAGAAGGAAGCCTTTGGGTAGAATTGAACTCCCTAGGGGAGACTTTACGCAGCCCCACATGCAACTGGACTCTCTGTGTTCGCTCTTTCTGAACAACCCTAAATACATGCCTAAACGGAATCTGAGAGGAATTTAAAATATGACCCTGGAAATCGTGTAGAAAGCCCCTTTCACCCGTCAAAAATTGCCCCGAAAGGAAGCCTTTGGGTAGAACTGAACTCCCCAGGGGAGCCTTTACGCAGCCCCACATGCAACTGGACTCTCTGTGTTCGCTCTTTCTGAACAACCCTAAATACATCCCTTCCCGGAATGTGAGAGGAATTGAAAATAGGACCCCAGAAAACGAATACAAAGCCCCTTTCACCCATTAAAAATCACCCCCAAAGGAAGCCTTTGGGTACAATACTCCCCAGGGGAGCCTTTACGAAGCCCCACATGCAACTGGACTCTCTGTGCTCGGTCTTCCTGAACAAACCTAAATATATCCCTACCGGGAATCTGAGAGGAATTGAAAATAGTACCCAGGAAATGGCTTAGAAAGCCCCTTTCGCCCATCAAAAATTGCCCTGAAAGGAAGCTTTTGGGTACAACTGAACTTCCCAGGGGAGCCTTTACGCAGCCCCACATGCAACTGGACTCTCTGTGTTCGCTCTTTCTGAACAACCCTAAGTACATCCCTTCCCGGAATCTGAGAGGAATTGAAAATAGGACCCTGGAAAACGCGTACAGAGCCCCTTTCACCCATCAAAAATTTCCCTGAAAGTTAGCCTTTGGGTACAACGGATCTCTCTAGGGGAGCCTTTACGCAGCCCCACATGCAACTGGACTCTCTGTGTTCGCTCTTTCTGAAGAAACCTAAATACATCCCTAACCGGAATCTGAGAGGTATTGTAAATATGACCCCAGAAATCACGTACAGAGCCCCTTTCACCCATCAAAAATTGCCCTGAAAGGAAACCTTTGGGTACAACTGAACTCCCCAGGGGAACCTTTACGCAGCCCCACATGCAACTGGACTCTCTGTGTTCGC
The DNA here is from genome assembly GCA_036873955.1 of Mergus octosetaceus. NCBI lineage: Eukaryota > Metazoa > Chordata > Aves > Anseriformes > Anatidae > Mergus > Mergus octosetaceus. The sequence goes on along the minus strand of JBAGBL010000083.1, from coordinate 274,059 downwards.
TCTTTCTGAACAACCATAAATACATCCCTACCTGGAATCTGAGAGGAATTTAAAATAGGACCCCAGAAAACGCGTACAGAGCCCCTTTCACCCATCAAAAATTGCCCCCAAAGGAAGCCTTTGGGTAGAACAGAACTCCCCAGGGGAGACTTTACGCAGCCCCACATGCAACTGGACTCTCTGTGTTCGCTCTTTCTGAACAACCCTAAATACATCCCTTCCAGGAATGTGAGAGGAATTTAAAATAGGACCTCAGAAAAGGCATACAAAGCCCCTTTCATTCATTAAATATCGCCCCCAAAGGAAGCCTTTGGGTACAATTGAACTCCCCAGTGGAGCCTTTACGCAGCCCCACATGCAACTGGACTCTCTGTGTTCGCTCTTTCTGAACAACCCGAAATACATCCCTAACCGGAATGTGAGAGGAATTGAAAATATGACCCCAGAAATCACGTACAGAGCCCTTATCACTCATCAAAATTGCCCCCAAAGGAAGCCTTTGGGTAGAACTGAACTCCCCAGGGGAGCCTTTACGCAGCCCCACATGCAACTGGACTCTCTGTGTTCGCTCTTTCTGAACAACCCTAAATACATTTCTAACTGGAATCTCAGAGGAATTGAAAATATGACCCCAGAAATCACGTACAGAGCCCCTTTCACCCATCAAAAATAGCCCCCAAAGGAAGCCTTTGGGTACAACTGAACTCCCCAGGGGAGCCTTTACGCAGCCCCACATGCAACTGGACTCTCTGTGTTCGCTCTTTCTGAACAACCCTAAATACATGTCTAACCGGAATCTGAGAGGAATTGAAAATATGACCCCAGGAATCACGTACAGAGCCCCTTTCACCCATGAAAAATTGCCCTGAAAGGAAGCCTTTGGGTAGAACTGAACTCCCCAGGGGAGCCTTTACGCAGCCCCACATGCAACTGGACTCTCTGTGTTCGCTCTTTCTGAACAACCTTATATACATGCCTAACCGGAATCTCAGAGGAATTGAAAATATGACCCCAGAAATCACGTACAGACCCCCTTTCAGCCATCAAAAATTGCCCCCAAAGGAAGCCTTTGGGTAGAACTGAACTCCCCAGGGGAGCCTTTACGCAGCCCCACATGCAACTGGACTCTCTGTGTTCGCTCTTTCTGAACAACCCTAAATACATCCCTAACTGGAATCTGAGAGGAATTGAAAATAGGACCTTGGAAAACGCGTACCGAGCCCCTTTCACCCGTCAAAAATAGCCCCCAAAGGAAGCCTTTGGGTACAACTGAACTCCCCAGGGGAGCCTTTACGCAGCCCCACATGCAACTGGACTCTCTGTGTTTGCTCTTTCTGAACAACCCTAAATACATCCCTTCCCGGAATGTGAGAGGAATTGAAAATATGACCCCAGAAATCACGTACAGAGCCCCTTTCACCCATCAAAAATAGCCCCCAAAGGAAGCCTTTGTGTAGAACTGAACTCCCCAGGGGAGCGTTTACGCAGCCCCACATGCAACTGGACTCTCTGTGTTCGCTCTTTCTGAACAACCCTAAATACATCCCTAACCGGAATCTGAGAGGAATTGAAAATATGACCCCAGAAATCACGTACAGAGCCCCTTTCACCCATCAAAAATTTCCCTGAAAGGAAGCCTTTGGGTACAACTGAACTCCCCAGGGGAGCCTTTACGCAGCCCCACATGCAACTGGACTCTCTGTGTTCTCTCTTTCTGAACAACCCTAAATACATGCCTAACCGAAATCTCAGAGGAATTGAAAATATGACACCAGAAATCACGTACAGAGCCCCTTTCAGCCATCAAAAATTGCCCGCAAATAAGCCTTTGGGTACAACTGAACTCCCCAGGGGAGCCTTTACGCAGCCCCACATGCAACTGGACTCTCTGTGTTCGCTCTTTCTGAACAACCCTAAATACATCCCTACCTGGAATCTGAGAGGAATTTAAAATAGGACCCCAGAAAACGCGTACAGAGCCCCTTTCACTCATCAAAAATAGCCCCCAAAGGAAGCCTTTGGGAACAACTGAACTCCCCAGGGGAGCCTTTACGCAGCCCCACATGCAACTGGACTCTCTGTGTTCGCTCTTTCTGAACAACCCTAAATACATGCCTAACCGGAATCTCAGAGGAATTGAAAATATGACCCCAGAAATCACGTACAGAGCCCCTTTCACCCATCAAAAATTGCCCCCAGATAAGCCTATGGGTAGAACTGAACTCCCCAGGGGAGCCTTTACGCAGCCCCACATGCAACTGGACTCTCTGTGTTCGCTCTTTCTGAACAACCCTAAATATCTCCCTACCCGGATTCTGAGAGGTATTTAAAATAGGACCCTGGAAATCGTGTAGAAAGCCCCTTTCGCCCATCAAAAATTGCCCTGAAAGGAAGCTTTTGGGTGCAACTGAACTCCCCAGTGGAACCATTAAGCAGCCCCACATGCAACTGGACTCTCTGTGTTCGCTCTTTCTGAACAACCCTAAATACATCCCTACCTGGAATCTGAGAGGAATTTAAAATAGGACCCCAGAAAACGCGTACAGAGCCCCTTTCACCCATCAAAAATAGCCCCCAAAGGAAGCCTTTGGGTACAACTGAACTCCCCAGGGGAGCCTTTACGCAGCCCCACATGCAACTGGACTCTCTGTGTTCGCTCTTTCTGAACAACCCTAAATACATCCCTTCCCGGAATTTGAGAGGAATTTAAAATAGGACCCCAGAAAACGCATACAAAGCCCCTTTCACCCATCAAAAATTTTCCCCAAAGGAAGCCTTTGGGTAGAACTGAACTCCCCAGGCGAGCCTTTACGCAGCCCCACATGCAACTGGACTCTCTGTGTTCGCTCTTTCTGAACAACCCTAAACACATGTCTAACCGGAATCAGAGAGGAATTGAAAATATGACCCCAGGAATCACGTACAGAGCCCCTTTCACCCATCAAAAATTGCCCCGAAAGGAAGCCTTTGGGTACAACTGAACTCCCCAGGGGAGCCTTTACGCAGCCCCACATGCAACTGGACTCTCTGTGTTCGTTCTTTCTGAACAACCCTAAATACATCCCTACCTGGAATCTGAGAGGAATTTAAAATAGGACCCCAGAAAACGCGTACAGAGCCCCTTTCACCCATCAAATATTGCCCCCAAAGGAAGCCTTTGGGTAGAACAGAACTCCCCTGGGGAGACTTTACGCAGCCCCACATGCAACTGGACTCTCTGTGTTCGCTCTTTCTGAACAACCCTAAATACATCCCTTCCCGGAATGTGAGAGGAATTTAAAATAGGACCCCAGAAAACGCATACAAAGCCCGTTTCATTCATTAAATAGCCCCCAAAGGAAGCCTTTGGGTACAATGGAACACCCCAGGGGAGCCTTTACGCAGCCCCACATGCAACTGGACTCTCTGTGTTCGCTCTTTCTAAACAACCCGAAATACATCCCTAACCGGAAAGTGAGAGGAATTGAAAATAGGACCCTGAAAAACGTGTACAGAGCCCCTTTCACCCGTCAAAAATTGCCCCGAAAGGAAGCCTTTGGGTAGAACTGAACTCCCCAGGGGAGCCTTTACGCAGCCCCACATGCAACTGGACTCTCTGTGTTCGCTCTTTCTGAACAACCCTAAGTACATCACTTCCCGGAATCTGAGAGGAATTAAAAATAGGACCCCAGAAAACGCATACAAAGCCCCTTTCATTCATTAAATATCCCCCCCAAAGGAAGCCTTTGGGTACAATTGAACTCCCCAGGGGAGCTTTATGCAGCCCCACATGCAACTGGACTCTCTGTGTTCGCTCTTTCTGAATAACCCTAAATACATCCCTAACCGGAATCTGAGAGGAATTGTAAATATGACCCCAGAAATCACGTACAGAGCCCCTTTCACCCATCAAAAATTGCCCCCAAAGGAAGCCTTTGGGTAGAACTGAACTCCCCAGGGGAGCCTTTACGCAGCCCCACATGCAACTGGACTCTCTCTGTTCGCTCTTTCTGAACAACCCTAAGTACATCACTTCCCGGAATGTGAGACGAATTTAAAATATGACCCCATAAAACGCATACAAAGCCCCTTTCACCTATCAAAAATAGCCCCCAAAGGAAGCCTTTGGGAACAACTGAACTCCCCAGGGGAGCATTTACGCAGCCCCACATGCAACTGGACTCTCTGTGTTCGCTCTTTCTGAACAACCCTAAAGACATCCCTAACCGGAATCTGAGAGGAATTTAAAATAGGACCCCAGAAAACGCATACAAAGCCCCTTTCATTCATTAAATATCGCCCCCAAAGGAAGCCTTTGGGTACAATTGAACTCCCCAGGGGAGCCTTTACGCAGCCCCACATGCAACTGGACTCTCTGTGTTCGCTGTTTCTGAACAACCCTAAGTACATCCCTTCCCGCAATGTGAGAGGAATTTAAAATATGACCCCATAAAACACGTACAAAGCCCCTTTCACCCATCAAAAATAGCCCCCAAAGGAAGCCTTTGGGAACAACTGAACTCCCCAGGGGAGCCTTTACGCAGCCCCACATGCAACTGGACTCTCTGTGTTCGCTCTTTCTGAACAACCCTAAATACATGCCTAACCGGAATTTCAGAGGAATTGAAAATATGACCCCAGAAATCACGTACAGAGCCCCTTTCACCCATCAAAAATTGCCCCCAAAGGAAGCCTTTGGGTAGAATTGAACTCCCCAGGGGAGCCTTTACGCAGCCCCACATGCAACTGGACTCTCTGTGTTCGCTCTTTCTGAACAACCCTAAATATCTCCCTACCCGGAATCTGAGAGGAATTTAAAATAGGACCCCAGAAAACGCATACAAAGCCGCTTTCATTCATTAAATATCGCCCCCAAAGGAAGCCTTTGGGTACAATTGAACTCCCCAGGGGAGCCTTTACGCAGCCCCACATGCAACTGGACTCTCTGTGTTCGCTCTTTCTGAACAACCCTAAATACATCCCTAACCGGAATCTGAGAGGAATTGTAAATATGACCCCAGAAATCACGTACAGAGCCCCTTTCACCCATCAAAAATTGCCCCCAAGAAAGCCTTTGGGTAGAACTGAACTCCCCAGGGGAGCCTTTACGCAGCCCCACATGCAACTGGACTCTCTGTGTTCGCTCTTTCTGAACAACCCTAAATATATTCCTACCAGGAATGTGAGAGGAATTTAAAATATGTTCCCGAAAAACGCATACAAAGCCTCTTTCGCCCATCAAAAATTGCCCTCAAAGGAAGCCTTTAGGTAGAATTGAACTCCCCAGGGGAGCCTTTACGCAGCCCCACATGCAACTGGACTCTCTGTGTTCGCTCTTTCTGAACAACCCTAAATATCGCCCTACCCGGAATCTGAGAGGAATTTAAAATAGGACCCTGGAAATCGTGTAGAAAGCCCCTTTCACCCGTCAAAAATTGCCCCGAAAGGAAGCCTTTGGGTAGAACTGAACTCCCCAGGGGAGCCTTTACGCAGCCCCACATGCAACTGGACTCTCTGTGTTCGCTCTTTCTGAACAACCCTAAATACATCCCTAACCGGAATCTGAGAGGAATTGAAAATATGACCCCAGAAATCACGTACAGAGCCCCTTTCACCCATCAAAAATCGCCCTAGAAGGAAGCCTTTGGGTAGAATTGAACTCCCTAGGGGAGACTTTACGCAGCCCCACATGCAACTGGACTCTCTGTGTTCGCTCTTTCTGAACAACCCTAAATACATGCCTAAACGGAATCTGAGAGGAATTTAAAATAGGACCCTGGAAATCGTGTAGAAAGCCCCTTTCACCCGTCAAAAATTGCCCCGAAAGGAAGCCTTTGGGTACAACTGAACTCCCCAGGGGAGCCTTTACGCAGCCCCACATGCAACTGGACTCTCTGTGTTCGCTCTTTCTGAACAACCCTAAATACATCCCTTCCCGGAATGTGAGAGGAATTGAAAATAGGACCCCAGAAAACGAATACAAAGCCCCTTTCACCCTTTAAAAATCACCCCCAAAGGAAGCCTTTGGGTACAATACTCCCCAGGGGAGCCTTTACGCAGCCCCACATGCAACTGGACTCTCTGTGCTCGGTCTTCCTGAACAACCCTAAATATATCCCTACCCGGAATCTGAGAGGAATTGAAAATAGGACCCTGGAAAACGTGTACAGAGCCCCTTTCACCCATCAAAAATTGCCCCCAAAGGAAGCCTTTGGGTAGAACTGAACTCCCCAGGGGAGCCTTTACGCAGCCCCACATGCAACTGGACTCTCTGTGTTCGCTCTTTCTGAACAACCCTAAATACATCCCTACCGGGAATCTGAGAGGAATTGAAAATAGGACCCAGGAAATGGATTAGAAAGCCCCTTTCGCCCATCAAAAATTTCCCTGAAAGTTAGCCTTTGGGTACAACGGATCTCTCTAGGGGAGCCTTTACGCAGCCCCACATGCAACTGGACTCTCTGTGTTCGCTCTTTCTGAAGAAACCTAAATACATCCCTAACCGGAATCTGAGAGGTATTGTAAATATGACCCCAGAAATCACGTACAGAGCCCCTTTCACCCATCAAAAATTGCCCTGAAAGGAAACCTTTGGGTACAACTGAACTCCCCAGGGGAACCTTTACGCAGCCCCACATGCAACTGGATTCTCTGTGTTCGCTTTTTCTGAACAACCCTAAATACATCCCTAAACTGAATCTGAGAGGAATTGAAAATAGGACCCCAGAAACCGCGTACAGAGCCCCTTTCGCTCATCAAAAAATGCACCCAAAGGAAGCCTTTGGGTACAATTGAACTCCCCAGGGGAGCTTTATGCAGCCCCACATGCAACTGGACTCTCTGTGTTCGCTCTTTCTGAATAAATCTAATTATCTCCCTACCCGGAATCTGAGAGGAATTGAAAATAGGACCCCAGAAACCGCGTACAGAGCCCCTTTCGCCCATCAAAAATTGCCCTGAAAGGAAGCCTTTGGGTACAACTGAACTCCCCAGGGGAGCCTTTACACAGCCCCACATGCAACTGGACTCTCTGTGTTCGCTCTTTCTGAACAACCCTAAATATATCGCTAACCGGAATCTGAGAGGAATTGAAAATATGACCCCAGAAATCATGTACAGAGCCCCTTTCAACTATCAAAAATCGTACCCAAAGGAAGCCTTTGGGTACAACTGAACTCCCCAAGGGATCCTTTACGCAGCCCCACATGTAACTGGACTCTCTGTGTTCGCTCTTTCTGAACAACCCTAAATTCGCCCTACCCGGAAGCTGAGAGGAATTGAAAATAGGACTCTAGAAATCGTGTAGAAAGCCCCTTTCGCCCATCAAGAATTGCCCTGAAAGGAAGCTTTTGGGTACAACTGAACTCCCCAGGGGAACCTTTACGCAGCCCCACATGCAACTGGACTCTCTGTGTTCGCTCTTTCTGAACAACCCTAAATATATCCCTTCCCGGAAAGTGAGAGGAATTTAAAATAGGACCCCAGAAAATGCATACAAAGCCCCTTTCACCCGTCAAAAATAGCCCCCAAAGGAAGCCATTGGGAACAGCTGAACTCCCCAGGGGAACCCTTACGCAGCCCCACATGCAACTGGACTCGCTGTGTTCACTCTTTCTGAACAACCCTAAATACATCCCTACCCCGAATCTGTGACGAATTGAAAATAGGAGCCTGGAAAACGTGTACAGAGCCCCTTTCACCCATGAAAAATATCCCCCAAAGGAAGCCTTTGGGTAGAACTGAACTCCCCAGGGGAGCCTTTACGCAGCCCCACATGCAACTGGACTCTCTGTGTTCGCTCTTTCTGAACAACCCTAAATACATCCCTACCTGGAATCTGAGAGGAATTTAAAATAGGACCCCAGAAAACGCGTACAGAGCCCCTTTCACCCATCAAAAATTGCCCCCAAAGGAAGCCTTTGGGTAGAACAGAACTCCCCAGGGGAGACTTTACGCAGCCCCACATGCAACTGGACTCTCTGTGTTCGCTCTTTCTGAACAACCCTAAATACATCCCTTCCCGGAATGTGAGAGGAATTTAAAATAGGACCCCAGAAAACGCATATAAAGCCCCTTTCATTTATTAAATATCGCTCCCAAAGGAAGCCTTTGGGTACAATTGAACTCCCCAGGGGAGCCTTTACGCAGCCCCACATGCAACTGGACTCTCTGTGTTCGCTCTTTCTGAATAACCCTAAATACATACCTAACCGGAATCTCAGAGGAATGGAAAATATGACCCCAGAAATCACGTACAGAGCCCCTTTCAGCCATCAAAAATTGCCCCCATATAAGCCTTTGGGTACAACTGAACTCCCCAGGGGAGCTTTTACGCAGCCCCACATGCAACTGGACTCTCTGTGTTCGCTCTTTCTGAACAACCCTAAGTACATCCCTTCCCGGAATCTGAGAGGAATTGAAAATAGGACCCCAGAAAACGCATACAAAGCCCCTTTCATTCATTAAATATCGCCCCCAAAGGAAGCCTTTGGGTACAATTGAACTCCACAGGGGAGCCTTTACGCAGCCCCACATGCAACTGGACTCTCTGTGTTTGCTCTTTCTGAACAACCCTAAATACATCCCGAATATGAATGTGAGAGGAATTGTAAATATGACCCCAGAAATCACGTACAGAGCCCCTTTCACCCATCAAAAATAGCCCCCAAAGGAAGCCTTTGGGTAGAACTGAACTCCCCAGGGGAGCCTTTACGCAGCCCGACATGCAACTGGACTCTCTGTGTTCGCTCTTTCTGAACAACCCTAAATACATCCCTTCCCGGAATGTGAGAGGAATTTAAAACACGACCCAAGAAAACGAATACAAAGACCCTTTCACCCATTAAAAATCACCCCCAAAGGAAGACTTTGGGTACACTACTCCCCAGGGGAGCCTTTACGCAGCCCCACATGCAACTGGACTCTCTGTGCTCGGTCTTCGTGAACAACCCTAAATATATCCCTACCCGGAATCTGAGAGGAATTGAAAATAGGACCCTTGAAAACGTGTACAGAGCCCCTTTCTCCCATCAAAAATTGCCCCCAAAGGAAGCCTTTGGGTAGAACTGAACTCCCCAGGGGAGCCTTTACGCAGCCCCACATGCAACTGGACTCTCTGTGTTCGCTCTTTCTGAACAACCCTAAATACATCCGTACCGGGAATCTGAGAGGAATTTAAAATAGGACCCAGGAAATGGCTTAGAAAGCCCCTTTCGCCCATCAAAAATTGCCCTGAAAGGAAGCTTTTGGGTACAACTGAACTTCCCAGGGGAGCCTTTACGCAGCCCCACATGCAACTGGACTCTCTGTGTTCGCTCTTTCTGAACAACCCTAAGTACATCCCTTCCCGGAATCTGAGAGGAATTGAAAATAGGACCCTGGAAAACGTGCACAGAGCCCCTTTCACCCATCAAAAATTTCCCTGAAAGTTAGCCTTTGGGTACAGCTGAACTCTCTAGGGGAGCTTTTACGCAGCCCCACATGCAACTGGACTCTCTGTGTTCGCTCTTTCTGAACAACCCTAAATCCATGCCTAACCGGAATCTGAGAGGATTTGAAATAGGATCCTAGAAATCAGGTACAGAGCCCCATTCACTCATCAAAAATTGCCCTAAAGGAATCCTTTGGGTACAACTGAACTCCCCAGGGGAGCGTTTACGCAGACCCACATGCAACGGAACTCGCTGTGTTCGCTCTTTCTGAACAACCCTAAATATCTCCCTACCCAGAGTCTGAGAGGAATTGAAAATAGGACCCCAGAAACCGCGTACAGAGCCTCTTTCGCCCATCAAAAATTGCCCTCAAAGGAAGCCTTTGGGTACAACTGAACTCCCCAGGGGAGCCTTTACACAGCCCCACATGCAACTGGACTCTCTGTGTTCGCTCTTTCTGAACAACCCTAAATATATCGCTAACCGGAATTTGAGAGGAATTGAAAATATGACCCCAGAAATCACGTACAGAGCCCCTTTCAACCATCAAAAATTGCCCTGAAAGGAAGCCTTTGAGTAGAACTGAACTCCCCAGGGGAGCCTTTACGGAGCCCCACATGCAACTGGACTCTCTGTGTTCGCTCTTTCTGAACAACCCTAAATACATCCCTTCCCGCAATCTGAGAGGAATTTAAAATAGGACCCCAGAAAACACATAAAAATCCCCTTTCACACATCAAAAATCGTCCCCAAAGGAAGCCTTTGGGTACAACTGAACTCCCTAGGGGAGCCTTTACGCAGCCCCACATGTAACTGGACTCTCTGTGTTCGCTCTTTCTGAACAACCCTAAATTCGCCCTACCCGGAAGCTGAGAGGAATTGAAAATAGGACTCCAGAAATCGTGTAGAAAGCCCCTTTCGCCCATCAAGAATTGCCCTGAAAGGAAGCTTTTGGGTACAACTGAACTCCCCAGGGGAGCCTTTACGCAGCCCCAAATGCAACTGGACTCTCTGTGTTCGCTCTTTCTGAACAACCCTAAATACATCCCTTCCCGGAATCTGAGAGGAATTGAAAATAGGACCCCAGAAAATGCATACAAAGCCCTTTTCACCCGTCAAAAATAGCCCCCAAAGGAAGCCTTTGGGAACAGCTGAACTCCCCAGATGATCCCTTACGCAGCCCCACATGCAACTGGACTCGCTGTGTTCGCTCTTTGTGAACAACCCTAAATACATCCCTACCCCGAATCTGTGACGAATTGAAAATAGGACCCTGGAAAACGTGTACAGAGCCCCTTTCACCCATGAAAAATATCCCCTAAAGGAAGCCTTTGGGTAGAACTGAACTCCCCAGGGGAGACTTTACGCAGCCCCACATGCAACTGGACTTTCTGTGTTCGCTCTTTCTGAACAACCCTATATCCATGCCTAACCGGAATCTGAGAGGAATTGAAATAGGACCCCAGAAATCAGGTACAGAGCCCGTTTCACCCATAAAAAATTGCCCCCAAAGGAAGCCTTTGGGTAGAACTGAACTCCCCAGGGGAGCCTTTACGAAGCCCCACATGCAACTGGACTCTCTGTGTTCGCTATTTCTGAACAACCCTAAATAAATCCCTATCTGGAATCTGAGAGGAATTGAAAATAGGACCCAGGAAATGGCGTACAAAGCCCCTTTCGCCCATCAAAAATTGCCTTGAAAGGAAGCTTTTTGGTACAACTGAACTCTGCAGGGGAGCCTTTACGCAGCCCCACATGCAACTGGACTCTCTGTGTTCGCTCTTTCTGAACAACCCTAAATACATGCCTAACCAGAATCTGAGAGGAATTGAAATAGGACCCCAGAAATCACGTACAGAGCCCCTTTCAGCCATCAAAAATTGCCCTCAAGGAAGCCTTTGGGAACAGCTGAACTCCCCAGATGATCCCTTACGCAGCCCCACATGCAACTGGACTCGCTGTGTTCGCTCTTTGTGAACAACCCTAAATACATCCCTACCCCGAATCTGTGACGAATTGAAAATAGGACCCTGGAAAACGTGTACAGAGCCCCTTTCACCCATGAAAAATATCCCCTAAAGGAAGCCTTTGGGTAGAACTGAACTCCCCAGGGGAGACTTTACGCAGCCCCACATGCAACTGGACTTTCTGTGTTCGCTCTTTCTGAACAACCCTATATCCATGCCTAACCGGAATCTGAGAGGAATTGAAATAGGACCCCAGAAATCAGGTACAGAGCCCGTTTCACCCATAAAAAATTGCCCCCAAAGGAAGCCTTTGGGTAGAACTGAACTCCCCAGGGGAGCCTTTACGAAGCCCCACATGCAACTGGACTCTCTGTGTTCGCTATTTCTGAACAACCCTAAATAAATCCCTATCTGGAATCTGAGAGGAATTGAAAATAGGACCCAGGAAATGGCGTACAAAGCCCCTTTCGCCCATCAAAAATTGCCTTGAAAGGAAGCTTTTTGGTACAACTGAACTCTGCAGGGGAGCCTTTACGCAGCCCCACATGCAACTGGACTCTCTGTGTTCGCTCTTTCTGAACAACCCTAAATACATGCCTAACCAGAATCTGAGAGGAATTGAAATAGGACCCCAGAAGTCACGTACAGAGCCCCTTTCAGCCATCAAAAATTGCCCTCAAGGAAGCCTTTGGGTAGAACTGAACTCCCCAGGGGAGCCTTTACGCAGCCCCACATGTAACTGGTTTCGCTGTGTTCGCTCTTTCTGAACAACCCTAAATACATGCCTATCCGGAATCAGAGAGGAATTGAAAATATGACCCAAGAAATCACGTACAGAGCCCCTTTCACCCATTAAAAATTGCCCTGAAAGGAAGCCTTTGGGTAGAACTGAACTCCCCAGGGGAGCCTATACGCAGCCACACATGCAACTGGACTCTCTGTGTTCGCTCTTTCTGAACAACCCTAAATATCGCCTTACCCGGAATCTGAGAGGAATTTAAAATACGACCCTGGAAATCGTGTCGAAAGCCCCTTTCGCCCATCAAGATTTGCCCTGAAAGGAAGCTTTTGGGTACAAATGAACACCCCAGGGGAGCCTTTACGCAGCCCCACATGCAAATGGACTCTATGTGTTCGCTCTTTCTGAGCAACCCTAAATACATCCCTTCCCGGAATGTGAGAGGAATTTAGAATAGGACCCCAGAAAACGCATACAAAGCCCCTTTCACCCGTCAAAAATTGCCCCCAAAGGAAGCCTTTGGGAACAACTGAACTCCCAAGGCGATCCCTCACGGAGCCCCACATGCAACTGGACTCTCTGTGCTCGCTCTTCCTGAACAACCCTAAATATATCCCTACCCGGAATCTGAGAGGAATTGAAAATAGGACCCTGGAAAACGTGTACAGAGCCCCTTTCACCCATCAAAAATTGCCCTGAAAGGAAGCCTTTGGGTAGAACTGAACTCCCCAGGGGAGCCTTTACGCAGCCCCACATGCAACTGGACTCTCTGTGTTCGCTATTTCTGAACAACCCTAAATACATCCCTATCTGGAATCTGAGAGGAATTGAAAATAGGACCCAGGAAATGGCGTACAAAGCCCCTTTCGCCCATCAAAAATTGCCCTCAAAGGAAGCCTTTGGGTACAACTGAACTCCCCAGGGGAGCCTTTACGCAGCCCCACATGCAACTGGACTCTCTGTGTTCGCTCTTTCTGAACAACCCTAAATACATCCCTACCCGGAATCTGAGAGGAATTTAAAATAGGACCCTGGAAATCGTTTAGAAAGCCCCTTTCGCCCATCAAGAATTGCCCTGAAAGGAAGCTTTTGGGTACAACTGAACTCCCCAGGGGAGCCTTTACGCAGCCCCACATGCAACTGGACTCTCTGTGTTCGCTCTTTCTGAACAACCCTAAGTACATCCCTTCCCGGAATGTGAGAGGAATTTAAAATAGGACCCCAGAAAACGCATACAAAGCCCCTTTCATTCATTAAATATCGCCCCCAAAGGAAGCCTTTGGGTACAATTGAACTCCCCAGGGGAGCCTTCACGCAGCACCACATGCAACTGGACTCTCTGTGTTCGCTCTTTCTGAACAACCCTAAATACATCCCTAACCGGAGTCTGAGAGGAATTGAAAATATGACCCCAGAAATCACGTACAGAGCCCCTTTCACCCGTCAAAAATTGCCCCTAAAGGAAGCCTTTGGGTACAACTGAACTCCCCAGGGGAGCCTTTACGCAGCCCCACATGCAACTGGACTCTCTGTGTTCGCTCTTTCTGAACAACCCTAAATATATTCCTACCAGGAATGTGAGAGGAATTTAAAATAGGTCCCCGGAAAATGCATACAAAGCCTCTTTCGCCCATCAAAAATTGCCTCCAAATAAGCCTTTGGGTACAACTGAACTCCCCAGGGGAGCCTTTACGCAGCCCCACATGCAAATGGACTCTCTGTGTTCGCTCTTTCTGAACAACCGTAAATACCTTCCTACCCGAAATCTGAGAGGAATTGAAAATAGGACCCCAGAAACCGCATACCGAGCCCCTTTCGCTCATCAAAAAATGCACCCAAAGGAATCCTTTGGGTACAATTGAACTCCCCAGGGGAGCTTTATGCAGCCCCACATGCAACTGGACTCTCTGTGTTCGCTCTTTCTGAATAACCCTAAATACATCCCTTCCCGGAATGTGAGAGGAATTTAAACTAGGACCCCAGAAAACGCATACTAAGCCCGTTTTACCCATATAAAATTGCCCTGAAAGGAAGCCTTTGGGTACAACTGAACTCCCCAGGGGAGCCTTTACGCAGCCCCACATGCAACTGGACTCTCTGTGTTCGCTCTTTCTGAACAACTCTAAATACATCCGTACCGGGAATCTGAGAGGAATTTAAAATAGAGCCCCAGAAATCACGTACAGAGCCCCTTTCGCCCATCAAAAATTGCCCCCAAATAAGCCTTTGGGTACAACTGAACTCCCCAGGGGAGCCTTTACGCAGACCCACATGCAACTGGACTCTCTGTGTTCGCTCTTTCTGAACAACCCTAAATACCTCCCTACCCGGAATCTGAGCGGAATTGAAAATAGGACCCCAGAAACCGCATACAGAGCCCCTTTCGCTCATCAAAAAATGCACCCAAAGGAAGCCTTTGGGTACAACTGAACTCCCCAGGGGAGCTTTATGAAGCCCCACATGCAACTGGACTCTCTGTGTTCGCTCTTTCTGAATAACACTAAATACATCCCTTCCCGGAATGTGAGAGGAATTTAAACTAGGACCCCAGAAAACGCATACTAAGCCCCTTTTACCCATCAAAAATCGCATTGAAAGGAAGCCTTTGGGTACAACTGAACTCCCCAGGGGAGCCTTTACGCAGCCCCACATGCAACTGGACTCTCTGTGTTCGCTCATTCTGAACAACCCTAAATACATCCGTACCGGGAATCTGAGAGGAATTTAAAATAGAGCCCCAGAAATCACGTACAGAGCCCCTTTCGCCCATCAAAAATTGCCCCCAAATAAGCCTTTGGGTACAACTGAACTCCCCAGGGGAGCCTTTACGCAGCCCCACATGCAACTGGACTCTCTGTGTTCGCTCTTTCTGAACAACCCTAAGTACATCCCTTCCCGGAATGTGAGAGGAATTTAAAATAGGACCCCAGAAAACGCATACAAAGCCCCTTTCATTCATTAAATATCGCCCCCAGAGGAAGCCTTTGGGTACAATTGAACTCCCCAGGGGAGCCTTCACGCAGCACCACATGCAACTGGACTCTCTGTGTTCGCTCTTTCTGAACAACCTTAAATACATCCCTAACCGGAATCTGAGAGGAATTGAAAATATGACCCCAGAAATCACGTACAGAGCCCCTTTCACCCGTCAAAAATTGCCCCCAAAGGAAGCCTTTGGGTAGAACTGAACTCCCCAGGGGAGCCTTTACGCAGCCCCACATGCAACTGGACTCTCTGTGTTCGCTCTTTCTGAACAACCCTAAATATATTCCTACCAGGAATGTGAGAGGAATTTAAAATAGGTCCCCGGAAAACGCATACAAAGCCTCTTTCGCCCATCAAAAATTGCCTCCAAATAAGCCTTTGGGTACAACTGAACTCCCCAGGGGAGCCTTTACGCAGCCCCACATGCAACTGGACTCTCTGTGTTCGCTCTTTCTGAACAACCGTAAATACCTCCCTACCCGGAATCTGAGAGGAATTGAAAATAGGACCCCAGAAACCGCATATAGAGCCCCTTTCGCTCATCAAAAAATGCACCCAAAGGAAGCCTTTGGGTACAATTGAACTCCCCAGGGAAGCTTTATGAAGCCCCACATGCAACTGGACTCTCTGTGTTCGCTCTTTCTGAATAACCCTAAATACATCCCTAACTGGAATCTGAGAGGAATTTAAAATAGGACCCCAGAAAACGCATACTAAGCCCCTTTTACCCGTCAAAAATTGCCCTGAAAGGAAGCCTTTGGGTACAACTGAACTCCCCAGGGGAGCCTTTACGCAGCCCCACATGCAACTGGACTCTCTGTGTTCGCTCTTTCTGAACAACCCTAAATACATCCGTACCGGGAATCTGAGAGGAATTTAAAATAGAGCCCCAGAAATCACGTACAGAGCCCCTTTCGCCCATCAAAAATTGCCCCCAAATAAGCATTTGGGTACAACTGAACTCCCCAGGGGAGCCTTTACGCAGCCCCACATGCAACTGGACTCTCTGTGTTTGCTCTTTCTGAACAACCGTAAATACCTCCCTACCCGGAATCTGAGAGGAATTGAAAATAGGACCCCAGAAACCGCATACAGAGCCCCTTTCGCTCATCAAAAAATGCACCCAAAGGAAGCCTTTGGGTACAATTGAACTCCCCAGGGGAGCTTTATGCAGCCCCACATGCAACTGGACTCTCTGTGTTCGCTCTTTCTGAATAACCCTAAATACATCCCTTCCCGGAATGTGAGAGGAATTTAAACTAGGACCCCAGAAAACGCATACTAAGCCCCTTTTACCCATCAAAAATTGCCCTGAAAGGAAGCCTTTAGGTACAACTGAACTCCCCAGGGGAGCCTTTACGCAGCCCCACATGCAACTGGACTCTCTGTGTTCGCTCTTTCTGAACAACCCTAAATATATCCCTAACCGGAATCTGAGAGGATTTTAAAATAGAGCCCCAGAAATCACGTACAGAGCCCCTTTCGCCCAGCAAAAATTTCCCTGAAAGGAAGCCTTTGGGTACAACTGAACTCCCCAGGGGAGCCTTTACGCAGCCCCACATGCAACTGGACTCTCTGTGTTCGCTCTTTCTGAACAACCGTAAATACCTCCCTACCCGGAATCTGAGAGGAATTGAAAATAGGACCCCAGAAACCGCATACAGAGCCCCTTTCGCTCATCAAAAAATGCACCCAAAGGAAGCCTTTGGGTACAATTGAACTCCCCCGGGGAGCTTTATGCAGCCCCACATGCAACTGGACTCTCTGTGTTCGCTCTTTCTGAATAACCCTAAATACATCCCTTCCCGGAATGTGAGAGGAATTTAAACTAGGACCCCAGAAAACGCATACTAAGCCCCTTTTACCCATCAAAAATTGCCCTGAAAGGAAGCCTTTGGGTACAACTGAACTCCCCAGGGGAGCCTTTACGCAGCCCCACATGCAACTGGACTCTCTGTGTTCGCTCTTTCTGAACAACCCTAAATACATCCCTTCCCGGAATGTGAGAGGAATTTAAAATAGGACCCCAGAAAACACATAAAAAGCCCCTTTAACCCATTAAAAATCGCCCCCAAAGGAAGCCTTTGGGTACAATACTCCCCAGGGGAGCCTTTACGCAGCCCCACATGCAACTGGACTCTCTGTGTTCGCTCTTTCTGAACAACACTAAATACATGCCTAACCGGAATCTCAGAGGAATTGAAAATATGACCCCAGAAATCACGTATAGAGCCCCCTTCACCCATCAAAAATTGCCCCCAAAGTAAGCCTTTGGGTAGAACTGAACTCCCCAGGGGAGCCTTTACGCAGCCCCACATGCAACTGGACTCTCTGTGTTCGCTCTTTCTGAACAACCCTAAATACATGCCTAAACGGAATCTGAGAGGAATTGAAAATAGGACCCTGGAAACCGTGCACAGAGCCCATTTCACCCGTAAAAAATTGCCCCGAAAGGAAGCCTTTGGGTAGAACTGAACTCCCCAGGGGAGCCTTTACGCAGCCCCACATGCAACTGGACTCTCTGTGTTCGCTCTTTCTGAACAACCCTAAGTACATCCCTTCCCGGAATCTGAGAGGAATTGAAAATAGGACCACAGAAAACGCATACAAAGCCTCTTTCATTCATTAAATATCGCCCCCAAAGGAAGCCTTTGGGTAGAACTGAACTCCCCAGGGGAGCCTTTACGCAGCCCCAGATGCAACTGGAATCTCTGTGTTCGCTCTTTCTGAACAACCCTAAATACAACCCTAACCGGAATCTGAGAGGAATTGTAAATATGACCCCAGAAATCACGTACAGAGCCCCTTTCACCCGTCAAAAATTGCCCCCAAAGGAAGCCTTTGGGTACAACTGAACTCCGCAGGGGAGCCTTTACGCAGCCCCACATGCAACTGGACTCTCTGTGTTCGCTCTTTCTGAACAACCTTAAATATATTCCTACCAGGAATGTGAGAGGAATTTAAAATAGGTCCCCGGAAAACGCATACAAAGCCTCTTTCGCCCATCAAAAATTGCCCCCAAATAAGCCTTTGGGTACAACTGAACTCCCCAGGGGAGCCTTTACGCAGCCCCACATGCAACTGGACTCTCTGTGTTCGCTCTTTCTGAATAACCCTAAATACATCCCTTCCCGGAATGTGAGAGGAATTTAAAATAGGACCCCAGAAAATGCATACTAAGCCCATTTTAGCCATCAAAAATCGCCCCCAAAGGAAGCCTTTGGGTAGAACTGAACTCCCCAGGGAAGCCTTTACGCAGCCCCACATGCAACTGGACTCTTTGTGTTCGCTCTTTCTGAAGAACCCTAAATACATCCGTACCGGGAATCTGAGAGGAATTTAAAATAGAGCCCCAGAAATCATGTACAGAGCCCCCTTCGCCCATCAAAAATTGCCCCCAAATAAGCCTTTGGGTACAACTGAACTCCCCAGGGGAGCCTTTACGCAGCCCCACATGCAACTGGACTCGCTGTGTTCGCTCTTTCTGAACAACCCTAAATACATCCCTACCCGGAATCTGAGAGGAATTTAAAATAGGACCCCAGAAAACTCATACAAAGCCCCTTTCACCCATTAAAAATCGCCCCCAAAGGAAGCCTTTGGGTACAACTGAACTCCCCAGGGGAGCCTTTACGCAGCCCCACATGCAACTGGACTCTCTGTGTTCGCTCTTTCTGAACAACCCTAAATACATCCCTTCCCGGAATGTGAGAGGACTTTAAATTAGGACCCCAGAAAATGCATACAAAGCCCCTTTCGCCCATCAAAAATTGCCCCCAAATAAGCCTTTGGGTACAACTGAACTCCCCAGGGGAGCCTTTACGCAGCCCCACATGCAACTGGACTCTCTGTGTTCACTCTTTCTGAACAACCCTAAATATCTCCCTACCCAGAATCTGAGAGGAATTTAAAATAGGACCCCAGAAACCGCGTACAGAGCCCCTTTCGCCCATCAAAAATTGCCCTCAAAAGAAGCCTTTGGGTAGAACTGAACTCCCCAGGGGAGCCTTTACGCAGCCCCACATGCAACTGGACTCTCTGTGTTCGCTCTTTCTGAGCAACCCTAAATATATCCCTTCCCGGAATGTGAGAGGAATTTAAACTAGGACCCCAGAAAACGAATACTAAGCCCCTTTTACCCATAAAAAATCGCATTGAAAGGAAGCCTTTGGGTACAACTGAACTCCCCAGGGGAGCCTTTACGCAGCCCCACATGCAACTGGACTCTCTGTGTTCGCTCATTCTGAACAACCCTAAATACATCCGTACCGGGAATCTGAGAGGAATTTAAAATAGAGCCCCAGAAATCACGTACAGAGCCCCTTTCGCCCATCAAAAATTGCCCCCAAATAAGCCTTTGGGTACAACTGAACTCCCCAGGGGAGCCTTTACGCAGCCCCACATGCAACTTGACTCGCTGTGTTCGCTCTTTCTGAACAACCCTAAATACATCCCTTCCCGGAATGTGAGAGGAATTTAAAATAGGACCCCAGAAAACACATAAAAAGCCCCTTTCACCCATTAAAATCGCCCCCAAAGGAAGCCTTTGGGTACAATACTCCCCAGGGGAGCCTTTACGCAGCCCCACATGCAACTGGACTCTCTGTGTTCGCTCTTTCTGAACAACACTAAATACATGCCTAACCGGAATCTCAGAGGAATTGAAAATATGACCCCAGAAATCAAGTATAGAGCACCTTTCACCCATCAAAAATTGCCCCCAAAGGAAGCCTTTGGGTAGAACTGACCTCCCCAGGGGAGCCTTTACGCAGCCCCACATGCAACTGGACTCTCTGTGTTCGCTCTTTCTGAACAACCCTAAATACATGCCTGAACGGAATCTGAGAGGAATTGAAAATAGGACCCTGGAAAACGTGCACAGAGCCCCTTTCACCCGTAAAAAATTGCCCCGAAAGGAAGCCTTTGGGTAGAACTGAACTCCCCAGGGGAGCCTTTACGCAGCCCCACATGCAACTGGACTCTCTGTGTTCGCTCTTTCTGAACAACCCTAAATACATCCCTACCCGGAATCTGAGAGGAATTTAAAATATGACCCTGGAAATCGTTTAGAAAGCCCCTTTCGCCCATCAAGAATTGCCCTGAAAGGAAGCTTTTGGGTACAACTGAACTCCCCAGGGGAGCCTTTACGCAGCCCCACATGCAACTGGACTCTCTGTGTTCGCTCTTTCTGAACAACCCTAAGTACATCCCTTCCCGGAATGTGAGAGGAATTTAAAATAGGACCCCAGAAAACGCATACAAATCCCCTTTCATTCATTAAAATCGCCCCCAAAGGAAGCCTTTGGGTACAATTGAACTCCCCAGGGGAGCCTTTACGCAGCCCCACATGCAACTGGACTCTCTGTGTTCGCTCTTTCTGAACAACCCTAAATACATCCCTAACCGGAATCTGAGAGCAATTGTAAATATGACCCCAGAAATCACGTACAGAGCCCCTTTCACCCGTCAAAAATTGCCCCCAAAGGAAGCCTTTGGGTACAACTGAACTCCCGAGGGGAGCCTTTACGCAGCCCCACATGCAACTGGACTCTCTGTGTTCGCTCTTTCTGAACAACCCTAAATATATTCCTACCAGGAATGTGAGAGGAATTTAAAATAGGTCCCCGGAAAACGCATACAAAGCCTCTTTCGCCCATCAAAAATTGCCTCCAAATAAGCCTTTGGGTACAACTGAACTCCACAGGGGAGCCTTTACGCAGCCCCACATGCAACTTGACTCTCTGTGTTCGCTCTTTCTGAACAACCGTAAATACCTTCCTACCCGAAATCTGAGAGGAATTGAAAATAGGACCCCAGAAACCGCATACAGAGCCCCTTTCGCTCATCAAAAAATGCACCCAAAGGAAGCCTTTGTGTACAATTGAACTCGCCAGGGGAGCTTTATGCAGCCCCACATGCAACTGGACTCTCTGTGTTCGCTCTTTCTGAATAACCCTAAATACATCCCTAACTGGAATTTGAGAGGAATTTAAAATAGGACCCCAGAAAACGCATACTAAGCCCGTTTTACCCATCAAAAATTGCCCTGAAAGGAAGCCTTTGGGTAGAACTGAACTCCCCAGGGGAGCCTTTACGCAGCCCCACATGCAACTGGACTCTCTGTGTTCGCTCTTTCTGAAAAACTCTAAATACATCCGTACCGGGAATCTGAGAGGAATTTAAAATAGAGCCCCAGAAATCACGTACAGAGCCCCTTTCGCCCATCAAAAATTGCCCCCAAATAAGCATTTGGGTACAACTGAACTCCCCCGGGGAGCCTTTACGCAGCCCCACATGCAACTGGACTCTCTGTGTTCGCTCTTTCTGAACAACCGTAAATACCTCCCTAACCGGAATCTGAGAGGAATTGAAAATATGACCCCAGAAATCACGTACAGAGCCCCTTTCACCCGTCAAAAATTGCCCCCAAAGGAAGCCTTTGGGTACAACTGAACTCCCCAGGGGAGCCTTTACGCAGCCCCACATGCAACTGGACTCTCTGTGTTCGCTCTTTCTGAACAACCCTAAATATATTCCTACCAGGAATGTGAGAGGAATTTAAAATAGGTCCCCGGAAAACGCATACAAAGCCTCTTTCGCCCATCAAAAATTGCCTCCAAATAAGCCTTTGGGTACAACTGAACTCCCCAGGGGAGCCTTTACGCAGCCCCACATGCAACTGGACTCTCTGTGTTCGCTCTTTCTGAACAACCGTAAATACCTCCCTACCCGGAATCTGAGAGGAATTGAAAATAGGACCCCAGAAACCGCATACAGAGCCCCTTTCGCTCATCAAAAAATGCACCCAAAGGAAGCCTTTGGGTACAATTGAACTCCCCAGGGGAGCTTTATGCAGCCCCACATGCAACTGGACTCTCTGTGTTCGCTCTTTCTGAATAACCCTAAATACATCCCTAACTGGAATCTGAGAGGAATTTAAAATAGGACCCCAGAAAACGCATACTAAGCCCCTTTTACCCATCAAAAATTGCCCTGAAAGGAAGCCTTTGGGTACAACTGAACTCCCCAGGGGAGCCTTTACGCAGCCCCACATGCAACTGGACTCTCTGTGTTCGCTCTTTCTGAACAACCCTAAATACATCCGTACCGGGAATCTGAGAGGAATTTAAAATAGAGCCCCAGAAATCACGTACAGAGCCCCTTTCGCCCATCAAAAATTGCCCCCAAATAAGCATTTGGGTACAACTGACCTCCCCAGGGGAGCCTTTACGCAGCCCCACATGCAACTGGACTCTCTGTGTTCGCTCTTTCTGAACAACCGTAAATACCTCCCTACCCGGAATCTGAGAGGAATTGAAAATAGGACCCCAGAAACCGCATACAGAGCCCCTTTCGCTCATCAAAAAATGCACCCAAAGGAAGCCTTTGGGTACAATTGAACTCCCCAGGGGAGCTTTATGCAGCCCCACATGCAACTGGACTCTCTGTGTTCGCTCTTTCTGAATAACCCTAAATACAACCCTTCCCGGAATGTGAGAGGAATTTAAACTAGGACCCCAGAAAACGCATACTAAGCCCCTTTTACCCATCAAAAATTGCCCTGAAAGGAAGCCTTTGGGTACAACTGAACTCCCCAGGGGAGCCTTTACGCAGCCCCACATGCAACTGGACTCTCTGTGTTCGCTCTTTCTGAACAACCCTAAATATATCCCTAACCGGAATCTAAGAGGATTTTAAAATAGAGCCCCAGAAATCACGTACAGAGCCCCTTTCGCCCAGCAAAAATTTCCCTGAAAGGAAGCCTTTGGGTACAACTGAACTCCCCAGGGGAGCCTTTACGCAGCCCCACATGCAACTGGACTCTCTGTGTTCGCTCTTTCTGAACAACCGTAAATACCTCCCTACCCGGAATCTGAGAGGAATTGAAAATAGGACCCCAGAAACCGCATACAGAGCCCCTTTCGCTCATCAAAAAATGCACCCAAAGGAAGCCTTTGGGTACAATTGACCTCCCCAGGGGAGCTTTATGCAGCCCCACATGCAACTGGACTCTCTGTGTTCGCTCTTTCTGAATAACCCTAAATACATCCCTTCCCGGAATGTGAGAGGAATTTAAACTAGGACCCCAGAAAACGCATACTAAGCCCCTTTTACGCATTAAAAATTGCCCTGAAAGGAAGCCTTTGGGTACAACTGAACTCGCCAGGGGAGCCTTTACGCAGCCCCACATGCAACTGGACTCTCTGTGTTCGCTCTTTCTGAACAACCCTAAATACATCCGTACCGGGAATCTGAGAGGAATTTAAAATAGAGCCCCAGAAATCACGTACAGAGCCCCTATCGCCCATCAAAAATTGCCCCCAAATAAGCCTTTGGGTAGAACTGACCACCCCAGGGGAGCCTTTACGCAGCCCCACATGCAACTGGACTCTCTGTGTTCGCTCTTTCTGAACAACCCTAATACATCCCTTCCCAGAATGTGAGAGGAATTTAAAATAGGACCCCAGAAAACACATAAAAAGCCCCTTTCACCCATTAAAAATCGCCCCCAAAGGAAGCCTTTGGGTACAATACTCCCCAGGGGAGCCTTTACGCAGCCCCACATGCAACTGGACTCTCTGTGTTTGCTCTTTCTGAACAACACTAAATACATGCCTAACCGGAATCTCAGAGGAATTGAAAATATGACCCCAGAAATCACGTATATAGCACCTTTCACCCATCAAAAATTGCCCCCAAAGGAAGCCTTTGGGTAGAACTGAACTCCCCAGGGGAGCCTTTACGCAGCCCCACATGCAACTGGACTCTCTGTGTTCGCTCTTTCTGAACAACCCTAAATACATGCCTAAACGGAATCTGAGAGGAATTGAAAATAGGACCCTGGAAACCGTGCACAGAGCCCCTTTCACCCGTAAAAAATTGCCCCGAAAGGAAGCCTTTGGGTAGAACTGAACTCCCCAGGGGAGCCTTTACGCAGCCCCACATGCAACTGGACTCTCTGTGTTCGCTCTTTCTGAACAACCCTAAGTACATCCCTTCCCGGAATCTGAGAGGAATTGAAAATAGGACCACAGAAAACGCATACAAAGCCTCTTTCATTCATTAAATATCGCCCCCAAAGGAAGCCTTTGGGTAGAACTGAACTCCCCAGGGGAGCCTTTACGCAGCCAAACATGGAACTGGACTCTCTGTGTTCGCTCTTTCTGTACAACCATAAATACAACCCTAACCGGAATCTGAGAGGAATTGTAAATATGACCCCAGAAATCACGTACAGAGCCCCTTTCACCCGTCAAAAATTGCCCCCAAAGGAAGCCTTTGGGTACAACTGAACTCCGCAGGGGAGCCTTTACGCAGCCCCACATGCAACTGGACTCTCTGTGTTCGCTCTTTCTGAACAACCTTAAATATATTCCTACCAGGAATGTGAGAGGAATTTAAAATAGGTCCCCGGAAAACGCATACAAAGCCTCTTTCGCCCATCAAAAATTGCCCCCAAATAAGCCTTTGGGTACAACTGAACTCCCCAGGGGAGCCTTTACGCAGCCCCACATGCAACTGGACTCTCTGTGTTCGCTCTTTCTGAATAACCCTAAATACATCCCTTCCCGGAATGTGAGAGGAATTTAAAATAGGACCCCAGAAAATGCATACTAAGCCCATTTTACCCATCAAAAATCGCCCCCAAAGGAAGCCTTTGGGTAGAACTGAACTCCCCAGGGAAGCCTTTACGCAGCCCCACATGCAACTGGACTCTCTGTGTTCGCTCTTTCTGAAGAACCCTAAATACATCCGTACCGGGAATCTGAGAGGAATTTAAAATAGAGCCCCAGAAATCACGTACAGAGCCCCCTTCGCCCATCAAAAATTGCCCCCAAATAAGCCTTTGGGTACAACTGAACTCCCCAGGGGAGCCTTTACGCAGCCCCACATGCAACTGGACTCGCTGTGTTCGCTCTTTCTGAACAACCCTAAATACATCCCTACCCGGAATCTGAGAGGAATTTAAAATAGGACCCCAGAAAACTCATACAAAGCCCCTTTCACCCATTAAAAATCGCCCCCAAAGGAAGCCTTTGGGTACAACTGAACTCCCCAGGGGAGCCTTTACGCAGCCCCACATGCAACTGGACTCTCTGTGTTCGCTCTTTCTGAACAACCCTAAATACATCCCTTCCCGGAATGTGAGAGGACTTTAAATTAGGACCCCAGAAAATGCATACAAAGCCCCTTTCGCCCATCAAAAATTGCCCCCAAATAAGCCTTTGGGTACAACTGAACTCCCCAGGGGAGACTTTACGCAGCCCCACATGCAACTGGACTCTCTGTGTTCGCTATTTCTGAACAAACCTAAATATCTCCCTACCCAGAATCTGAGAGGAATTTAAAATTGGACCCCAGAAACCGCGTACAGAGCCCCTTTCGCCCATCAAAAATTGCCCTCAAAAGAAGCCTTTGGGTAGAACTGAACTCCCCAGGGGAGCCTTTACGCAGCCCCACATGCAACTGGACTCTCTGTGTTCGCTCTTTCTGAGCAACCCTAAATATATCCCTTCCCGGAATGTGAGAGGAATTTAAAATAGGACCCCAGAAAACGCATACAAAGCCCCTTTCACCCGTCAAAAATCGCCCCCAAAGGAAGCCTTTGGGAACAACTGAACTCCCCAGGGGAGCCTTTACGCAGCCCCACATGCAACTGGACTCTCTGTGTTCGCTCTTTCTGAACAACCCTAAATTCGCCCTACCCGGAATCTGTGAGGAATTGAAAATAGGACCCTGGAAAACGTGTACAGAGCCCCTTTCACCCATCAAAAATAGCCCCCAAAGGAAGCCTTTGGGTAGAACTGAACTCCCCAGGGGAGCCTTTACGCAGCCCCACATGCAACAGGACTCTCTGTTCGCTCTTTCTGAACAACCCTAAAACCATGCCTAACTGGAATCTGAGAGGAATTGAAATAGGACCCCAGAAATCAGGTACAGAGCCCCATTCACCCATCAAAAATTGCCCCCAAAGGAAGCCTTTGGGTACAACTGAACTCCCCAGGGGAGCCTTTACGCAGCCCCACATGGAATGGACTCTCTGTGTTCGCTCTTTCTGAACAACTCTAAATACATCCGTACCGGGAATCTGAGAGGAATTTAAAATAGAGCCCCAGAAATCACGTACAGAGCCCCTTTCGCCCATCAAAAATTGCCCCCAAATAAGCCTTTGGGTACAACTGAACTCCCCAGGGGAGCCTTTACGCAGCCCCACATGCAACTGGACTCTCTGTGTTCGCTCTTTCTGAATAACCCTAAATACATCCCTAACTGGAATCTGAGAGGAATTGAAAATAGGACCCTAGAAAAGGCATACAAAGCCCCTTTCACCCGTCAAAAATAGCCCCCAAAGGAAGCCTTTGGGTACAACTGAACTCCCCAGGGGAGCCTTTACGCAGCCCCACATGCAACTGGACTCTCTGTGTTCGCTCTTTCTGAACAACCCTAAATACATCCGTACCGGGAATCTGAGAGGAATTTAAAATAGAGCCCCAGAAATCATGTACAGAGCCCCTTTCGCCCATCAAAAATTGCCCCCAAATAAGCCTTTGGGTACAACTGAACTCCCCAGGGGAGCCTTTACGCAGCCCCACATGCAACTGGACTCGCTGTGTTCGCTCTTTCTGAACAACCCTAAATACATCCCTTCCCGGAATGTGAGAGGAATTTAAAATAGGACCCCAGAAAACACATAAAAAGCCCCTTTCACCCATTAAAAATCGCCACCAAAGTAAGCCTTTGGGTACAATACTCCCCAGGGGAGCATTTATGCAGCCCCACATGCAACTGGACTCTCTGTGTTCGCTCTTTCTGAACAACACTAAATACATGCCTAACCGGAATCTCAGAGGAATTGAAAATATGACCCCAGAAATCACGTATAGAGCACCTTTCACTCATCAAAAATTGCCCCCAAAGGAAGCCTTTGGGTAGAACTGAACTCCCCAGGGGAGCCTTTACGCAGCCCCACATGCAACTGGACTCTCTGTGTTCGCTCTTTCTGAACAACCCTAAAAACATGCCTAAACGGAATCTGAGAGGAATTGAAAATAGGACCCTGGAAAACGTGCACAGAGCCCCTTTCACCCGTAAAAAATTGCCCCGAAAGGAAGCCTTTGGGTAGAACTGAACTCCCCAGGGGAGCCTTTACGCAGCCCCACATGCAACTGGACTCTCTGTGTTCGCTCTTTCTGAACAACACTAAATATATTCCTACCAGGAATGTGAGAGGAATTTAAAATAGGTCCCCGGAAAACGCATACAAAGCCTCTTTCGCCCATCAAAAATTGCCTCCAAATAAGCCTTTGGGTACAACTGAACTCCCCAGGGGAGCCTTTACGCAGCCCCACATGCAACTGGACTCTCTGTGTTCGCTCTTTCTGAACAACCGTAAATACCTCCCTACCCGGAATCTGAGAGGAATTGAAAATAGGACCCCAGAAACCGCATACAGAGCCCCTTTCGCTCATCAAAAAATGCACCCAAAGGAAGCCTTTGGGTACAACTGAACTCCCCAGGGGAGCTTTATGCAGCCCCACATGCAACTGGACTCTCTGTGTTCGCTCTTTCTGAATAACCCTAAATACATCCCTAACTGGAATCTGAGAGGAATTGAAAATAGGACCCCAGAAAAGGCATACAAAGCCCCTTTCACCCGTCAAAAATAGCCCCCAAAGGAAGCCTTTGGGTACAACTGAACTCCCCAGGGGAGCCTTTACGCAGCCCCACATGCAACTGGACTCTCTGTGTTCGCTCTTTCTGAATAACCCTAAATACATCCCTAACTGGAATCTGAGAGGAATTTAAAATAGAGCCCCAGAAATCACGTACAGAGCCCCTTTCGCCCATCAAAAATTGCCCCCAAATAAGCCTTTGGGTACAACTGAACTCCCCAGGGGAGCCTTTACGCAGCCCCACATGCAACTGGACTCTCTGTGTTCGCTCTTTCTGAACAACCCTAAATACATCCGTACCGGGAATCTGAGAGGAATTTAAAATAGAGCCCCAGAAATCACGTACAGAGCCCCTTTCGCCCATCAAAAATTGCCCCCAAATAAGCCTTTGGGTACAACTGAACTCCCCAGGGGAGCCTTTACGCAGCCCCACATGCAACTGGACTCGCTGTGTTCGCTCTTTCTGAACAACCCTAAATACATCCCTTCCCGGAATGTGAGAGGAATTTAAAATAGGACCCCAGAAAACACATAAAAAGCCCCTTTCACCCATTAAAAATCGCCACCAAAGTAAGCCTTTGGGTACAATACTCCCCAGGGGAGCCTTTATGCAGCCCCACATGCAACTGGACTCTCTGTGTTCGCTCTTTCTGAACAACCGTAAATACATGCCTAACCGGAATCTCAGAGGAATTGAAAATATGACCCCAGAAATCACGTATAGAGCACCTTTCACTCATCAAAAATTGCCCACAAAGGAAGCCTTTGGGTACAACTGAACTCCCCAGGGGAGCCTTTACGCAGCCCCACATGCAACTGGACTCTCTGTGTTCGCTCTTTCTGAACAACCCTAAATACATGCCTAAACGGAATCTGAGAGGAATTGAAAATAGGACCCTGGAATACGTGCACAGAGCCCCTTTCACCCGTAAAAAATTGCCCCGAAAGGAAGCCTTTGGGTAGAACTGAACTCCCCAGGGGAGCCTTTACGCAGCCCCACATGCAACTGGACTCTCTGTGTTCGCTCTTTCTGAACAACCCTAAATATATTCCTACCAGGAATGTGAGAGGAATTTAAAATAGGTCCCCGGAAAACGCATACAAAGCCTCTTTCGCCCATCAAAAATTGCCTCCAAATAAGCCTTTGGGTACAACTGAACTCCCCAGGGGAGCCTTTACGCAGCCCCACATGCAACTGGACTCTCTGTGTTCGCTCTTTCTGAACAACCGTAAATACCTCCCTACCCGGAATCTGAGAGGAATTGAAAATAGGACCCCAGAAACCGCATACAGAGCCCCTTTCGCTCATCAAAAAATGCACCCAAAGGAAGCCTTTGGGTACAACTAACTCCCCAGGGGAGCTTTATGCAGCCCCACATGCAACTGGACTCTCTGTGTTCGCTCAGTCTGAATAACCCTAAATACATCCCTAACTGGAATCTGAGAGGAATTGAAAATAGGACCCCAGAAAAGGCATACAAAGCCCCTTTCACCCGTCAAAAATAGCCCCCAAAGGAAGCCTTTGGGTACAACTGAACTCCCCAGGGGAGCCTTTACGCAGCCCCACATGCAACTGGACTCTCTGTGTTCGCTCTTTCTGAACAACCCTAAATACATCCGTACCGGGAATCTGAGAGGAATTTAAAATAGAGCCCCAGAAATCACGTACAGAGCCCCTTTCGCCCATCAAAAATTGCCCCCAAATAAGCCTTTGGGTACAACTGAACTCCCCAGGGGAGCCTTTACGCAGCCCCACATGCAACTGGACTCGCTGTGTTCGCTCTTTCTGAACAACCCTAAATACATCCCTTCCCGGAATGTGAGAGGAATTTAAAATAGGACCCCAGAAAACACATAAAAAGCCCCTTTCACCCATTAAAAATCGCCACCAAAGTAAGCCTTTGGGTACAATACTCCCCAGGGGAGCCTTTATGCAGCCCCACATGCAACTGGACTCTCTGTGTTCGCTCTTTCTGAACAACACTAAATACATGCCTAACCGGAATCTCAGAGGAATTGAAAATATGACCCCAGAAATCACGTATAGAGCACCTTTCACTCATCAAAAATTGCCCCCAAAGGAAGCCTTTGGGTAGAACTGAACACCCCAGGGGAGCCTTTACGCAGCCCCACATGCAACTGGACTCTCTGTGTTCGCTCTTTCTGAACAACCCTAAATACATGCCTAAACGGAATCTGAGAGGAATTGAAAATAGGACCCGGGAAAACGTGCACAGAGCCCCTTTCACCCGTAAAAAATTGCCCCGAAAGGAAGCCTTTGGGTAGAACTGAACTCCCCAGGGGAGCCTTTACGCAGCCCCACATGCAACTGGACTCTCTGTGTTCGCTCTTTCTGAACAACCCTAAATATATTCCTACCAGGAATGTGAGAGGAATTTAAAATAGGTCCCCGGAAAACGCATACAAAGCCTCTTTCGCCCATCAAAAATTGCCTCCAAATAAGCCTTTGGGTACAACTGAACTCCCCAGGGGAGCCTTTACGCAGCCCCACATGCAACTGGACTCTCTGTGTTCGCTCTTTCTGAACAACCGTAAATACCTCCCTACCCGGAATCTGAGAGGAATTGAAAATAGGACCCCAGAAACCGCATACAGAGCCCCTTTCGCTCATCAAAAAATGCACCCAAAGGAAGCCTTTGGGTACAACTGAACTCCCCAGGGGAGCTTTATGCAGCCCCACATGCAACTGGACTCTCTGTGTTCGCTCTTTCTGAATAACCCTAAATACATCCCTAACTGGAATCTGAGAGGAATTGAAAATAGGACCCCAGAAAAGGCATACAAAGCCCCTTTCACCCGTCAAAAATAGCCCCCAAAGGAAGCCTTTGGGTACAACTGAACTCCCCAGGGGAGCCTTTACGCAGCCCCACATGCAACTGGACTCTCTGTGTTCGCTCTTTCTGAACAACCCTAAATACATCCGTACCGGGAATCTGAGAGGAATTTAAAATAGAGCCCCAGAAATCACGTACAGAGCCCCTTTCGCCCATCAAAAATTGCCCCCAAATAAGCCTTTGGGTACAACTGAACTCCCCAGGGGAGCCTTTACGCAGCCCCACATGCAACTGGACTCTCTGTGTTCGCTCTTTCTGAACAACCGTAAATACCTCCCTACCCGGAATCTGAGAGGAATTGAAAATAGGACCCCAGAAACCGCATACAGAGCCCCTTTCGCTCATCAAAAATGCACCCAAAGGAAGCCTTTGGGTACAATTGAACTCCCCAGGGGAGCTTTATGCAGCCCCACATGCAAATGGACTCTCTGTGTTCGCTCTTTCTGAATAACCCTAAATACATCCCTTCCCGGAATGTGAGAGGAATTTAAAATAGGACCCCAGAAAACGCATACTAAGCCCCTTTTACCCATCAAAAATCGCATTGAAAGGAAGCCTTTGGGTACAACTGAACTCCCCAGGGGAGCCTTTACGCAGCCCCACATGCAACTGGACTCTCTGTGTTTGCTCTTTCTGAACAACCCTAAATACATCCGTACCGGGAATCTGAGAGGAATTTAAAATAGAGCCCCAGAAATCACGTACAGAGCCCCTTTCGCCCATCAAAAATTGCCCCCAAATAAGCCTTTGGGTAGAACTGAACTCCCCAGGGGAGCATTTACGCAGCCCCACATGCAACTGGACTCTCTGTGTTCGCTCTTTCTGAATAACCCTAAATACATCCCTTCCCGGAATGTGAGAGGAATTTAAAATAGGACCCCAGAAAATGCATACTAAGCGCATTTTACCCATCAAAAATCGCCCCCAAAGGAAGCCTTTGGGTAGAACTGAACTCCCCAGGGAAGCCTTTACGCAGCCCCACATGCAACTGGACTCTCTGTGTTCGCTCTTTCTGAATAACCCTAAATACATCCCTAACTGGAATCTGAGAGGAATTTAAAATAGGACCCCAGAAATCACGTACAGAGCCCCCTTCGCCCATCAAAAATAGCCCCCAAAGGAAGCCTTTGGGTACGACTGAACTCCCCAGGGGAGCCTTTACGCAGACCCACATGCAACTGGACTCGCTGTTTTCGCTATTTCTGAACAACCCTAAATATCTGCCTACCCAGAATCTGAGAGGAATTTAAAATAGGACCCCAGAAACCGCGTACAGAGCCCCTTTCGCCCTTCAAAAATTGCCCTCAAAAGAAGCCTTTGGGTAGAACTGAACTCCCCAGGGGAGCCTTTACGCAGCCCCACATGCAACTGGACTCTCTGTGTTCGCTCTTTCTGAGCAATCCTAAATACATCCCTTCCCGGAATGTGAGAGGAATTTAAAATAGGACCCCAGAAAACGCATACAAAGCCCCTTTCACCCGTCAAAAATCGCCCCCAAAGGAAGCCTTTGGGTACAACTGAACTCCCCAGGGGAGCCTTTACGCAGACCCACATGCAACTGGACTCGCTGTGTTCGCTCTTTCTGAACAACCCTAAATATCTCCGTACCAGGAATCTGAGAGGAATTGAAAATAGGACCCCTGGAACCGCGTACAGAGCCTCTTTCGCCCATCAAAAATTGCCCTCAAAGGAAGCCTTTGGGTAGAACTGAACTCCCCAGGGGAGCCTTTACGCAGCCCCACATGCAACTGGACTCTCTGTGTTCGCTCTTTCTGAACAACCCTAAATACATGCCTAACCGGAATGTAAGAGGACTTGAAAATATGACCCCAGAAATCACGTACAGAGCCCCTTTCACCCATCAAAAGTTTCCCTGAAAGTATGCCTTTGGGTACAACTGAACTCCCCAGGGGAGCATTTACGCAGCCCCACATGCAACTGGACTCTCTGTGTTCGATCTTTCTGACCAACCTTAAATACATCCCTTCCCGGAATGTGAGAGGAATTTAAAATAGGACACCAGAAAAGGCATACAAAGACCCTTTCAACCATTAAAAATTGCCCCCAAAGGAAGCCTTTGGGTACAACAGAACTCCCCAGGGGAGCCTTTACGCAGACCCACATACAACTGGACTCTCTGTGTTTGCTCTTTCTGAACAACCCTAAATATATCGCTAACCGGAATCTGAGAGGAATTGAAAATATGACCCCAGAAATCACGTATAGTGCACATTTCACCCATCAAAAATTGCCCTGAATGGAAGCCTTTGGGTACAACTGAACTCCCCAGGGGAGCCTTTACGCAGCCCCACATGCAAATGGACTCGCTGTGTTCGCTCTTTCTGAACAACCCTAAATATCGCCCTACCCGGAATCTGAGAGGAATTTAAAATAGGACCCTGGAAATCGTGTAGAAAGCCCCTTTCACCCACCAAGAATTGCCATGAAAGGAAGCTTTTGGGTACAACTGAACTCCCCAGGGGATCCCTTACGCAGCCCCACATGCAACTGGACTCTCTGTGCTCGCTCTTCCTGAACAACCCTAAATATATCCCTACCCGGAATCTGAGAGGAATTGAAAATAGGACCCAGGAAATGGCGTACAAAGCCCCTTTCGCCCATCAAAAATTGCCCTGAAAGGAAGCTTTTGGGTACAACTGAACTCCCCAGGGGAGCCTTTACGCAGCCCCACATGCAACTGGACTCTCTGTGTTCGCTCTTTCTGAACAACCCTAAGTACATCCCTTCCCAGAATCTGAGAGGACTTGAAAATAGGACCCTGGAAAACGTGCACAGAGCCCCTTTCACCCATCAAAAATTTCCCTGAAAGTTAGCCTTTGGGTACAACTGAACTCCCCAGGGAAGCATTTACGCAGCCCCACATGCAACTGGACTCTCTGTGTTCGCTCTTTCTGAACAACCCTAAGTACATCCCTTCCCGGAATCTGAGAGGAATTGAAAATAGGACCACAGAAAACGCATACAAAGCCTCTTTCATTCATTAAATATCGCCCCCAAAGGAAGCCTTTGGGTATAACTGAACTCCCCAGGGGAGCCTTTACGCAGCCCCACATGCAACTGGACTCTCTGTGTTCGCTCTTTCTGAACAACCTTAAATATATTCCTACCAGGAATGTGAGAGGAATTTAAAATAGGTCCCCGGAAAACGCATACAAAGCCTCTTTCGCCCAACAAAAATTGCCCCCAAATAAGCCTTTGGGTACAACTGAACTCCCCAGGGGAGCCTTTACGCAGCCCCACATGCAACTGGACTCTCTGTGTTCGCTCTTTCTGAATAACCCTAAATACTTCCCTTCCCGGAATGTGAGAGGAATTTAAAATAGGACCCCAGAAAACGCATACTAAGCCCATTTTACCCATCAAAAATCGCCCCCAAAGGAAGCCTTTGGGTAGAACTGAACTCCCCAGGGAAGCCTTTACGCAGCCCCACATTCAACTGGACTCTCTGTGTTCGCTCTTTCTGAATAACCCTAAATACATCCCTAACTGGAATCTGAGAGGAATTGAAAATAGGACCCCAGAAATCACGTACAGAGCCCCCTTCGCCCATCAAAAATTGCCCCCAAACGAAGCCTTTGGGTACGACTGAACTCCCCAGGGGAGCCTTTACGCAGCCCCACATGCAACTGGACTCGCTGTGTTTGCTCTTTCTGAACAACCCTAAATACATTCCTTCCCGGAATGTGAGAGGACTTTAAATTAGGACCCCAGAAAATGCATACAAAGCCCCTTTCACCCATCAAAAATTGCCCACAAATAAGCCTTTGGGTACAACTGAACTCCCCAGGGGAGCCTTTACGCAGCCCCACATGCAACTGGACTCTCTGTGTTCGCTATTTCTGAACAACCCTAAATATCTCCCTACCCAGAATCTGAGAGGAATTTAAAATAGGACCCCAGAAACCGCGTACAGAGCCCCTTTCGCCCATCAAAAATTGCCCTCAAAAGAAGCCTTTGGGTAGAACTGAACTCCCCAGGGGAGCCTTTACGCAGCCCCACATGCAACTGGACTCTCTGTGTTCGCTCTTTCTGAGCAACCCTAAATACATCTCTTCCCGGAATGTGAGAGGAATTTAAAATAGGACCCCAGAAAACGCATACAAAGCCCCTTTCACCCGTCAAAAATCGCCCCCAAAGGAAGCCTTTGGGAACAACTGAACTCCCCAGGGGAGCCTTTACGCAGCCCCACATGCAACTGGACTCTCTGTGTTCGCTCTTTCTGAACAACCCTAAATTCGCCCTACCCGGAATCTGTGAGGAATTGAAAATAGGACGCTGGAAAACGTGTACAGAGCCCCTTTCATCCATCAAAAATAGCCCCCAAAGGAAGCCTTTGGGTAGAACTGAACTCCCCAGGGGAGCCTTTACGCAGCCCCACATGCAACAGGACTCTCTGTGTTCGCTCTTTCTGAACAACCCTAAATCCATGCCTAACCGGAATCTGAGAGGAATTGAAATAGGACCCCAGAAATCAGGTTAAGAGCCCCATTCACCCATCAAAAATTGCCCCCAAAGGAAGCCTTTGGGTACAACTGAACTCCCCAGGGGAGCCTTTACGCAGTCCCACATGCAACTGGACTCGCTGTGTTCGCTCTTTCTGAACAACCCTAAATATCTCCGTACCAGGAATCTGAGAGGAATTGAAAATAGGACCCCTGGAACCGCGTACAGAGCCTCTTTCGCCCATCAAAAATTGCCCTCAAAGGAAGCCTTTGGGTAGAACTGAACTCCCCAGGGGAGCCTTTACGCAGCCCCACATGCAACTGGACTCTCTGTGTTCGCTCTTTCTGAACAACCCTAAATACATGCCTAACCGGAATGTAAGAGGACTTGAAAATATGACCCCAGAAATCACGTACAGAGCCCCTTTCACCCATCAAAAGTTTCCCTGAAAGTATGCCTTTGGGTACAACTGAACTCCCCAGGGGAGCATTTACGCAGCCCCACATGCAACTGGACTCTCTGTGTTCGATCTTTCTGAACAACCCTAAATACATCCCTTCCCGGAATGTGAGAGGAATTTAAAATAGGACACCAGAAAAGGCATACAAAGACCCTTTCAACCATTAAAAATTGCCCCCAAAGGAAGCCTTTGGGTACAACAGAACTCCCCAGGGGAGCCTTTACGCAGACCCACATACAACTGGACTCTCTGTGTTCGCTCTTTCTGAACAACCCTAAATATATCGCTAACCGGATTCTGAGAGGAATTGAAAATATGACCCCAGAAATCACGTACAGTGCACCTTTCACCCATCAAAAATTGCCCTGAATGGAAGCCTTTGGGTACAACTGAACTCCCCAGGGGAGCCTTTACGCAGCCCCACATGCAAATGGACTCGCTGTGTTCGCTCTTTCTGAACAACCCTAAATATCGCCCTACCCGGAATCTGAGAGGAATTTAAAATAGGACCCTGGAAATCGTGTAGAAAGCCCCTTTCACCCACCAAGAATTGCCATGAAAGGAAGCTTTTGGGTACAACTGAACTCCCCAGGGGATCCCTTACGCAGCCCCACATGCAACTGGACTCGCTGTGCTCGCTCTTCCTGAACAACCCTAAATATATCCCTACCCGGAATCTGAGAGGAATTGAAAATAGGACCCTGGAAAACGTGTATAGAGCCCCTTTCACCCATCAAAAATTGCCCCCAAAGGAAGCCTTTGGGAACAACTGAACTCCCCAGGGGAGCCTTTACGCAGCCCCACATGCAACTGGACTCTCTGTGTTCGCTCTTTCTGAACAACCCTAAATACATCCCTACACGGAATTTGAGAGGAATTTAAAATAGGACCCTGGAAATTGTGTAGAAAGCCCCTTTCGCCCATCAAGAATTGCCCTGAAAGGAAGCTTTTGGGTACAACTGAACACCCCAGGAGAGCCTTTACGCAGCCCCACATGCAACTGGACTCTCTGTGTTCGCTCTTTCTGAACAACCCTAAGTACATCCCTTCCCGGTTTGTGAGAGGAATTGAAAATAGGACCCTGGAAAACGTGCACAGAGCCCCTTTCAACCATCAAAAATTCCCCTGAAAGTTAGCCTTTGGGTACAACTGAACTCCCCAGGGGAGCCTTTACGCAGCCCCACATGCAACTGGACTCTCTGTGTTTGCTCTTTCTGAACAACCCTAAATACATCCCTACCCGGAATCTGAGAGGAATTTAAAATAGGACCCTGGAAATCGTGAAGAAAGCCCCTTTCGCCCATCAAGAATTGCCCTGAAAGGAAGCTTTTGGGTACAACTGAACTCCCCAGGGGAGCCTTTATGCAGCCCCACATGCAACTGGACTCTCTGTGTTCGCTCTTTCTGAACAACCGTAAATACCTCCCTACCCGGAATGTGAGAGGAATTGAAAATAGGACCCCAGAAACCGCATACAGAGCCCCTTTCGCTCATCAAAAAATGCACCCAAAGGAAGCCTTTGGGTACAATTGAACTCCCCAGGGGAGCTTTATGCAGCCCCACATGCAACTGGACTCTCTGTGTTCGCTCTTTCTGAATAACCCTAAATATATCCCTTCCCGGAATGTGAGACGAATTGAAAATAGGACCGCAGAAAACGCGTACAGAGCCCCTTTTCGCCCATCAAAAATTGCCCTCAATGGAAGCCTTTGGGTACAACTGAACTCCCCAGGGGAGCCTTTACGCAGCCCCACATGCAACTGGACTCTCTGTGTTCGCTCTTTCTGAACAACCCTAAATACATCCCTAACCGGAATCTGAGAGGAATTGAAAATGTGACCCCAGAAATCACGTACAGAGCCCCTTTCACCCATCAAAAATTTCCCTGAAAGGAAGCCTTTGGGTACAACTGAACTCCCCAGGGGAGCCTTTACGCAGCCCCACATGCAACTGGACTCTCTGTGTTCGCTCTTTCTGAACAACCCTAAGTACATCCCTTCCCGGTTTGTGAGAGGAATTGAAAATAGGACCCTGGAAAACGTGCACAGAGCCCCTTTCAACCATCAAAAATTCCCCTGAAAGTTAGCCTTTGGGTACAACTGAACTCCCCAGGGGAGCCTTTACGCAGCCCCACATGCAACTGGACTCTCTGTGTTTGCTCTTTCTGAACAACCCTAAATACATCCCTACCCGGAATCTGAGAGGAATTTAAAATAGGACCCTGGAAATCGTGAAGAAAGCCCCTTTCGCCCATCAAGAATTGCCCTGAAAGGAAGCTTTTGGGTACAACTGAACTCCCCAGGGGAGCCTTTACGCAGCCCCACATGCAACTGGACTCTCTGTGTTCGCTCTTTCTGAACAACCGTAAATACCTCCCTACCCGGAATGTGAGAGGAATTGAAAATAGGACCCCAGAAACCGCATACAGAGCCCCTTTCGCTCATCAAAAAATGCACCCAAAGGAAGCCTTTGGGTACAATTGAACTCCCCAGGGGAGCTTTATGCAGCCCCACATGCAACTGGACTCTCTGTGTTCGCTCTTTCTGAATAACCCTAAATATATCCCTTCCCGGAATGTGAGACGAATTGAAAATAGGACCGCAGAAAACGCGTACAGAGCCCCTTTTCGCCCATCAAAAATTGCCCTCAATGGAAGCCTTTGGGTACAACTGAACTCCCCAGGGGAGCCTTTACGCAGCCCCACATGCAACTGGACTCTCTGTGTTCGCTCTTTCTGAACAACCCTAAATACATCCCTAACCGGAATCTGAGAGGAATTGAAAATGTGACCCCAGAAATCACGTACAGAGCCCCTTTCACCCATCAAAAATTTCCCTGAAAGGAAGCCTTTGGGTACAACTGAACTCCCCAGGGGAGCCTTTACGCAGCCCCACATGCAACTGGACTCTCTGTGTTCGCTCTTTCTGAACAATCCTAAATACATCCCTTCCCGGAATGTGAGAGGAATTGAAAATAGGACCCCAGAAAACACAGAAAAAGCCCCTTTCACCCATTAAATATCGCCCCCAAAGGAAGCCTTTGGGTACAACTGAACTCCCCAGGGTAGCCTTTACGCAGCCCCACATGCAACTGGACTCTCTGTGTTCGCTCTTTCTGAACAACCCTAAGTACATCCCTTCCGGAATGTGAGAGGAATTTAAAATATGACCCCATAAAATGCATACAAAGCCCATTTTACCCATCAAAAATTGCCCCCAAAGGAAGCCTTTGGGAACAACTGAACTCCGCAGGGGAGCCTTTACGCAGCCCCACATGCAACTGGACTCTCTGTGTTCGCTCTTTCTGAACAACCCTAAATACATCCCTAACCGGAATCTGAGAGGAATTTAAAATAGGACCCTGGAAATCGTGTAGAAAGCCCCTTTGGCCCATCAAGAATTGCCCTGAAAGGAAGCTTTTGGGTACAACTGAACACCCCAGGGGAGCCTTTACACAGCCCCACATGCAACTGGACTCTCTGTGTTCGCTCTTTCTGAACAACCCTAAGTACATCCCTTCCCGGAATGTGAGAGGAATTGAAAATAGGACCCTGGAAAACGTGCACAGAGCCCCTTTCAACCATCAAAAATTCCCCTGAAAGTTAGCCTTTGGGTACAACTGAACTCCCCAGGCGAGCATTTACGCAGCCCCACATGCAACTGGACTCTCTGTGTTTGCTCTTTCTGAACAACCCTAAATACATCCCTACCCGGAATCTGAGAGGAATTTAAAATAGGACCCTGGAAATCGTGTAGAAAGCCACTTTCGCCCATCAAGAATTGCCCTGAAAGGAAGCTTTTGGGTACAACTGAACTCCCCAGGGGAGCCTTTACGCAGCCCCACATGCAACTGGACTCTCTGTGTTCTCTGTTTCTGAACAACCGTAAATACCTCCCTACCCGGAATCTGAGAGGAATTGAAAATCGGACCCCAGAAACCGCATACAGAGCCCCTTTCGCTCATCAAAAAATGCACCAAAAGGAAGCCTTTGGGTACAATTGAACTCCCCAGGGGAGCTTTATGCAGCCCC
Organism: Mergus octosetaceus; assembly: GCA_036873955.1. Taxonomy (NCBI): domain Eukaryota; kingdom Metazoa; phylum Chordata; class Aves; order Anseriformes; family Anatidae; genus Mergus; species Mergus octosetaceus. The sequence goes on along the minus strand of JBAGBL010000083.1, from coordinate 234,475 downwards.
ACATGCAACTGGACTCTCTGTGTTCGCTCTTTCTGAATAACCCTAAATATATCCCTACCCGGAATCTGAGAGTAATTGAAAATAGGACCCCAGAAACCGCGTACACAGCCCCTTTTCGCCCATCAAAAATTGCCCTCAATGGAAGCCTTTGGGTACAACTGAACTCCCCAGGGGAGCCTTTACGCAGCCCCACATGCAACAGGACTCTCTGTGTTCGCTCTTTCTGAACAACCCTAAATACTTGTCTTACCGGAATCTGAGAGGAATTGAAAATATGACCCCAGAAATCACGTACAGAGCCCTTTTCACCCATCAAAAATTGCCCTGAAAGGAAGCCTTTGGGTACAACTGACCTCCCCAGGGGAGCCTTTACGCAGCCCCACATGCAACTGGACTCTCTGTGTTCGCTCTTTCTGAACAACCCTAAATACATGCCTAACCGGAATCTGAGAGGAATTGAAAATATGACCCCAGAAATCACGTACAAAGCCCCTTTCGCCCATCAAAAATTGCCCTGAAAGGAAGCTTTTGGGTACAACTGAACTCCCCAGGGGAGCCTTTACGCAGCCCCACATGCAACTGGACTCTCTGTGTTCGCTCTTTCTGAACAACCCTAAGTACATCCCTACCTGGAATATGAGAGGAATTGAAAATAGGACCCCAGAAAACGCATACAAAGCCCATTTTACCCATCAAAAATTGCCCCAAAGGAAGCCTTTGGGTACAACTGAACTCCCCAGTGGAGCCTTTACGCAGCCCCACATGCAACTGGACTCTCTGTGTTCGCTCATTCTGAACAACCCTAAGTACATCCCTTCCCGGAATCTGAGAGGAATTGAAAATATGACCCCAGAAATCACGTACAGAGCCCTTTTCACCCATCAAAAATTGCCCTGAAAGGAAGCCTTTGGGTACAACTGAACTCCCCAGGGGAGCCTTTACGCAGACCCACATGCAACTGGACTCTCTGTGTTCGCTCTTTCTGAACAACCCTAAATCCATGCCTAACCGGAATCGGAGGGGATTTGAAATAGGACCCCAAAAACAGGTACAGAGCCCCATTCACCCATCAAAAATTGCCCGAAAGGAAGCCTTTGGGTACAACTGAACTCCCCAGGGGAGCCTTTACGCAGACCCACATGCAACGGAACTCGCTGTGTTCGCTCTTTCTGAACAACCCTAAATATCTCCCTACCCAGAGTCTGAGAGGAATTGAAAATAGGACCCTAGAAACCGCGTACAGAGCCCCTTTCAACCATCAAAAATTGCCCTGAAAGGAAGCCTTTGGGTAGAACTGACCTCCCCAGGGGAGCCTTTACGCAGCCCCACATGCAACTGGACTCTCTGTGTTCGCTCTTTCTGATCAACCCTAAGTACATCCCTTCCCGGAATGTGAGAGGAATTTAAAATAGGACCCCAGAAAACGCATACAAAGCCGCATTCACCCATAAAAAATTGCCTCCAAAGGAAGCGTTTGGGAACAATTGAACTCCCCAGGGGAGCCCTTACGCAGCCCCACATGCAACTGGACTCTCTGTGTTCGCTCTTTCTGAACAACCCTAAATACATGCCTAACCAGAATCTCAGAGGAATTGAAAATATGACCCGAGAAATCACGTACAAAGCCCCTTTCAACCATCAAAAGTTGCCCTGAAAGGAAGCCTTTGGGAACAACTGAACTCCCCAGGGGAGCAATTACGCAGCCCCACATGCAACTGGACTCTCTGTGTTCGCTCTTTCTGAAGAACCCTAAATACATCCGTACCGGGAATCTGAGAGGAATTTAAAATAGAGCCCCAGAAATCACGTACAGAGCCCCTTTCGCCCATCAAAAATTGCCCCCAAAGGAAGCCTTTGGGTACAACTGAACTCCCCAGGGGAGCCTTTACGCAGCCCCACATGCAACTGGACTCTCTGTGTTCGCTCTTTCTGAACAACCCTAAATACATCCCTAACCGGAATCTGAGAGGAATTGAAAATATGACCCCAGAAATCACGTACAGAGCCCCTTTCACCCATCAAAAATCACCCTAAAAGGAAGCCTTTGGATAGAATTGAACTCCCTAGGGGAGACTTTACACAGCCCCACATGCAACTGGACTCTCTGTGTTCGCTCTTTCTGAACAACCCTAAGTACATCCCTACCTGGAATATGAGAGGAATTGAAAATAGGACCCCAGAAAACGCATACAAAGCCCATTTTACCCATCAAAACTAGCCCCCGAAGGAAGCCTTTGGGAACAACTGAACTCCCCAGGGGAGCCTTTACGCAGCCCCACATGCAACTGGACTCTCTGTGTTCGCTCATTCTGAACAACCCTAAGTACATCCCTTCCCGGAATCTGAGAGGAATTGAAAATATGACCCCAGAAATCACGTACAGAGCCCTTTTCACCCATCAAAAATTGCCCTGAAAGGAAGCCTTTGGGTACAACTGAACTCCCCAGGGGAGCCTTTACGCAGACCCACATGCAACTGGACTCTCTGTGTTCGCTCTTTCTGAACAACCCTAAATCCATGCCTAACCGGAATCTGAGGGGATTTGAAATAGGACCCCAGAAAGCAGGTACAGAGCCCGTTTTACCCATCAAAAATTGCCCTGAAAGGAAGCCTTTGGGTACAACTGAACTCCCCAGGGGAGCCTTTACGCAGACCCACATGCAACGGAACTCGCTGTGTTCGCTCTTTCTGAACAACCCTAAATACATCCCTATCTGGAATCTGAGAGGAATTGAAAATATGACCCCAGAAATCACGTACAGAGCCCCTTTCACCCATCAAAACTAGCCCCCAAAGGAAGCATTTGGGAACAACTGAACTCCCCAGGGAGTATTTACGCAGCCCCACATGCAACTGGACTCTCTGTGTTCGCTCTTTCTGAACTACCCTAAATATATCCCTACCTGGAATGTGAGAGGAATTTAAAATAGGACCCCAGAAAACGCATACAAAGCCCCTTTCACCCATCAAAAATTGCCCTGAAAGTTAGCCTTTGGGTAGAACTGAACTCCCCATGGGAGCCTTTACGCAGCCCCACATGCAACTGGACTCTCTGTGTTCACTCTTTCTGAACAACCCTAAATATATCCCTAACCGGAATCTGAGAGGAATTTAAAATAGGACCCTGGAAAACGTGTACAGAGCCCCTTTCACCCGTCAAAAATTGCCCCGAAAGGAAGCCTTTGGGTAGAACTGAACTACCCAGGGGAGCCTTTACGCAGCCCTACATGCAACTGGACTCGCTGTGTTCGCTCTTTCTGAACAACCCTAAGTACATCCCTTCCCGGAATGTGAGAGGAATTTAAAATAGGACCCCAGAAAACGCATACAAAGCCCCTTTCATTCATTAAATATCGCCCTAAAAAGGAAGCCTTTGGGTACAACTGAACTCCCCAGGGGAGCCTTTACGCAGCCCCACATGCAACTGGACTCTCTGTGTTCGCTCTTTCTGAACAACCCTAAATACATGCCTAACCGGAATCTCAGAAGAATTGAAAATATGACCCGAGAAATCACGTACAAAGCCCCTTTGAACCATCAAAAGTTGCCCTGAAAGGAAGCCTTTCGGTACAACTGAGCTCCCCAGGGGAGCCTTTACGCAGCCCCACATGCAACTGGACTCTCTGTGTTCGCTCTTTCTGAAGAACCCTAAATACATCCGTACCGGGAATCTGAGAGGAATTTAAAATAGAGCCCCAGAAATCACGTACAGAGCCCCTTTCGCCCATCAAATATTGCCCCCAAAGGAAGCCTTTGGGTACAACTGAACTCCCCAGGGGAGCCTTTACGCAGCCCCACATGCAACTGGACTCTCTGTGTTCGCTCTTTCTGAACAACCCTAAATACATCCCTAACCGGAATCTGAGAGGAATTTAAAATAGGACCCCAGAAAATGCATACAAAGCCCCTTTCAGCCATCAAAAATAGCCCCCTAAGGAAGCCTTTGGGAACAAGTGAACTCCCCAGGGGAGCCTTTACGCAGCCCCACATGCAACTGGACTCTCTGTGTTCGCTCTTTCTGAACAACCCTAAATACATACCTACCTGGAATCTGAGAGGAATTGAAAATTGGATCCTGGAAAACGCGTACAGAGCCCCTTTCACCCGTCAAAAATTTCCCCGAAAGGAAGCCTTTGGGTAGAACTGAACTCCCCAGGGGAGCCTTTACGCAGCCCCACATGCAACTGGACTCTCTGTGTTTGCTCTTTCTGAACAATCCTAAATACATCCCTAACCGGAATCTGAGAGGAATTGAAAATATGACCCCAGAAATCACGTACAGAGCCCCTTTCACCCATCAAAAATCGCCCTAAAAGGAAGCCTTTGGGTAGAACTGAACTCCCCAGGGGAGCCTTTACGCAGCCCCACATGCAACTGGACTCTCTGTGTTCGCTATTTCTGAACAACCCTAAATATATTCATACCCGAAATCTGAGAGGAATTGAAAATAGAACCCAGGTAATCGCGTACAAAGCCCCTTTCACCCATCAAAAATTGCCCTGAAAGTTAGCATTTGGGTAGAACTGAACTCCCCATGGGAGCCTTTACGCAGCCCCACATGCAACTGGACTCTCTGTGTTCGCTCTTTCTGAACAACCCTAAATATATCCCTAACCGGAATCTGAGAGGAATTTAAAATAGGACCCTGGAAAACGTGTACAGAGCCCCTTTCACCCGTCAAAAATTGCCCCGAAAGGAAGCCTTTGGGTAGAACTGAACTACCCAGGGGAGCCTTTACGCAGCCCCACATGCAACTGGACTCTCTGTGTTCGCTCTTTCAGAACAACCCTAAGTACATCCCTTCCCGGAATGTGAGAGGAATTTAAAATAGGACCCCAGAAAACGCATACAAAGCCCCTTTCATTCATTAAATATCGCCCCCAAAGGAAGCCTTTGGGTACAACTGAACTCCCCAGGGGAGCCTTTACGCAGCCCCCCATGCAACTGGACTCTCTGTGTTCGCTCTTTCTGAACAACCTTAAATACATGCCTAACCGGATTCTCAGAGGAATTGAAAATATGACCCGAGAAATTACGTACAAAGCCCCTTTCACCTGTCAAAAATTGCCCTGAAAGGAAGCCTTTGGGTAGAACTGAACTCCCCAGGGGAGCATTTACGCAGCCCCACATGCAACTAGACTCTCTGTGTTCGCTCTTTCTGAAGAACCCTAAATACATCCGTACCGGGAATCTGAGAGGAATTTAAAATAGAGCCCCAGAAATCACGTACAGAGCCCCTTTCGCCGATCAAAAAATGCCCCCAAAGGAAGCCTTTGGGTACAACTGAATTCCCCAGGGGAGCCTTTACGCAGCTCGTCATGCAACTGGACCCTCAGTGTTAACTCTCTTAAAAACAAAAAAGTACATCCCTACCCGGAATCTGAGAGGAATTGAAAATAGGACCCCAGAAAACGCGTACAGAGCACCTTTCAAGCATCAAAAATTGCCCCAAAAGCAAGCCTTCGGGTACAACTGAACTCCCCAGGGGAGCCTTTCTGCAGCCTCACATGCAACTGGACTCTCTGTGTTCGCTCTTTCTGAATAACCCTAAATACAGCTCTACCCGGAATCTGAGAGGAATTGAAAATAGGACCGCAGAAAATGTGTACAAGGCCCATTTTGCCCATCAAAAATTGCCCCCAAAGTAAGCCTTTGGGTACAGCTGAACTACCCAGGGCAGCCTTACGCAGCCCGACATGCAACTGGATTCTCTGTGTTCGCTATTTCTGAACAACCCTAAATACATCCCTACCCGGAATCTGAGAGGAATTGAAAATAGGACCCCAGAAAATGTATACAAGGCGCTTTTTTGCCAATCAAAAATTGCCTCCAAAGGAAGCCTTTGGGTACAACTGAACTCCCCAGGGGAGCCTTCACGCAGCCCCACGTGCAGATGGACTCTCTGTGTTCGCTCTTTCTGAACAACCCTAAATATCGCCCTACCCGGAATCTGAGAGGAATTTAAAATAGGACCCAAGAAAACGCGTACAGAGCCCAATTCAACCATCAAAAAATGCCCCAAAGGAAGTCTATGGGTACAACTGAACTCCCCAGGGGAGACTTTACGCATCCGCACATGCAACTGGACTCTCTGTGTTCGCTCTTTCAGAACAACCCTAAATACATCCCTTCCCGGAATGTGAGAGGAATTTAAAATAGGACCCCAGAAAACGCATACAAGACCCCTTTCGCCCATCAAAAATTGCCCCCAAAGGAAGCCTTTGGGTACAACTGAACTCCCCAGGGGAGCTTTTACGCAGCCCCACATGCAACTGGACTCTCTGTGTTTGGTCTTTCTGAACAATGCTAAATATCTCTCTAACCGGAATCAGAAGGAATTTAAAATAAGACTCTAGAAAAGGCGTACAGAGCCCCTTTCACCCATCAAAAATTGCCCCCAAAGGAAGCCTTTGGGTACAACTGAACTCCCCAGGGGAACCTTTAAGCAGCCCCACATACAACTGGACTCTCTGTGTTCGCTCTTTCTGAACAACCCTAAAGACATCCCTATCCGGAATCTGAGAGGAATTTAAAATAAGACCCCAGAAATCGCGTACAGAGCCCCTTTCACCCGTCAAAAATTGCCCCCAAAGGAAGCCTTTGGGTAAAACTGTACTCCAAAGGGGAGCCGTCACGCAGCCCCACATGCAGCTGGACTCTCTGTGTTCGCTCTTTCTGAACAATGCTAAATATCTCCCTATCCGCAATCTGTAGGAATTTAAAATAAGACCCCAGAAAATGCTTACAGAGCCCCTTTCAACCATCAAAAATTGCCCCCAAAGGAAGTCTTTTGGTAAAACTGAACTCCCCAGGGGAGACTTTACGCAGCCCCACATGCAACTGGACTCTCTGTGTTCGATTTTTCTTAACAACGCTAAATACAGACCTACCTGGAATCTGAGAGGAATTGAAAATAGGACCACAGAAAACTTGTACAAGGCCCATTTTGCCCATCAAAACTTGCCCCCAAAGGAAGCCTTTGGGTACAACTGAACTCCCCAGGGGAGCCTTTACGCATCTCGACATGCAACTGGACTCTCTATGTTCGCTCTTTCTGAACAGCCCTAGATACAGCCCTACCTGGAATCTGAGAGGAAATGAAAATAGGACCCCAGAAAATATGTACAAGGCGCTTTTTTGCCAATCAAAAATTGCCTCCAGAGGAAGCCTTTGGGTAGAACTGAACTCTCCAGGGGAGCCTTCACGTAGACCCACGTGCAGCTGGACTTTCTGTGTTCGCTCTTTCTGAAGAATGCTAAATATCTCCCTACACCGAATCTGAAGGAATTTAAAATAAAACCCAGAAAACGCGTTCAGAGCCCAATTCAACCATCAAAAAATGCCCCAAAGGAAGTCTATGGGTACAACTGAACTCCCCATGGGAGACTTTACGCAGCCCCACATGTAACTGGACTCTCTGTGTTCGCTCTTTCTGAACAATGCTAAATATCTCCCTAACCGTAATCTGAAGGAATTTAAAATAAGACCCCAGAAAAGGCGTACAGAGCCCCTTTCACCCATCAAAAATTGCCCTGAAAGGAAGCCTTTGGGTACAGCTGAACTCCCCAGGGGAGCCTTTACGCAGCCCCACATGCAACTGGACTCTCTGTGTTCGCTCTTTCTGAACAACCTTAAATACATGCCTAACCGGAATCTCAGAGGAATTGAAAATATGACCCCAGAAATTACGTACAGAGCCCCTTTCACCCATCAAAAATTGCCCCCAAAGGAAGCCTTTGGGTAGAACTGAACTCCCCAGGGGAGCCTTTACGCAGCCCCACATGCAACTGGACTCTCTGTGTTCGCTCTTTCTGAACAACCCTAAATACATCCCTACCTGGAATCTGAGAGGAATTGAAAATAGGACCTTGGAAAACGCGTACCGAGCCCCTTTCACCTGTCAAAAATAGCCCCCAAAGGAAGCCTTTGGGTAGAACAGAACTCCCCAGGGGAGACTTTACGCAGACCTACATGCAACTGGACTCTCTGTGTTCGCTCTTTCTGAACAACCCTAAATACATCCCTTCCCGGAATGTGAGAGGAATTTAAAATAGGACCCCAGAAAACGCATACAAAGCCCCTTTCATTCATTAAATATCACCCCCAAAGGAAGCCTTTGGGTACAATTGAACTCCCCAGGGGAGCCTTTACGCAGCCCCACATGCAACTGGACTCTCTGTGTTCGCTCTTTCTGAACAACCCTAAATACATCCCTACCCGGAATCTGAGAGGAATTGAAAATATGACCCCAGGAATCACGTACAGAGCCTTTTTCACCCATCAAAAATTTCCCCCAAAGGAAGCCTTTGGGTAGAACTGAACTCCCCAGGGGAGCCTTTACGCAGCCCCACATGCAACTGGACTCTCTGTGTTCGCTCTTTCTGAACAACCCTAAATACATCCCTACCCGGAATCTGAGAGGAATTGAAAATATGACCCCAGGAATCATGTACAGAGCCTTTTTCACCCATCAAAAATTGCCCCCAAAGGAAGCCTTTGGGTAGAACTGAACTCCCCAGGGGAGCCTTTACGCAGCCCCACATGCAACTGGACTCTCTGTGTTCGCTCTTTCTGAACAACCCTAAATACATGCCTAACCGAAATCTCAGAGGAATTGAAAATATGACCCCAGAAATCACGTACAGAGCCCCTTTCAGCCATCAAAAATTGCCCGCAAATAAGCCTTTGGGTACACCTGAACTCCCCAGGGGAGCCTTTACGCAGCCCCACATGCAACTGGACTCTCTGTGTTCGCTCTTTCTGAACAACCCTAAATACATCCCTACCTGGAATCTGAGAGGAATTTAAAATAGGACCCCAGAAAACGCGTACAGAGCCCTTTTCACCCATCAAAAATTGCCCCCAAAGGAAGCCTTTGGGTAGAACAGAACTCCCCAGGGGAGACTTTACGCAGCCCCACATGCAACTGGACTCTCTGTGTTCGCTCTTTCTGAACAACCCTAAATACATCCCTTCCCGGAATGTGAGAGCAATTTAAAATAGGACACCAGAAAACTCATACAAAGCCCCTTTCATTCATTAAATATCGCCCCCAAAGGAAGCCTTTGGGTACAATTGAACTCCCCAGGGGAGCCTTTACGCAGCCCCACATGCAACTGGACTCTCTGTGTTCGCTCTTTCTGAACAACCCTAAATACATCCCTTCCCGGAATCTGAGAGGTATTTAAAATAGGACCCTGGAAATCGTGTAGAAAGCCCCTTTCGCCCATCAAAAATTGCCCTGAAAGGAAGCTTTTGGGTGCAACTGAACTCCACAGGGGAACCATTAAGCAGCCCCACATGCAACAGGACTCTCTGTGTTCGCTCTTTCTGAACAACCCTAAATACATCCCTACCTGGAATCTGAGAGGAATTTAAAATAGGACCCCAGAAAACGCGTACAGAGCCCCTTTCACCCATCAAAAATAGCCCCCAAAGGAAGCCTTTGGGTACAACTGAACTCCCCAGGGGAGCCTTTACGCAGCCCCACATGCAACTGGACTCTCTGTGTTCGCTCTTTCTGAACAACCCTAAATACATCCCTTCCCGGAATTTGAGAGGAATTTAAAATAGGACCCCAGAAAACGCATACAGAGCCCCTTTCACCCATCAAAAATTTCCCCCAAAGGAAGCCTTTGGGTAGAACTGAACTCCCCAGGCGAGCCTTTACGCAGCCCCACATGCAACTGGACTCTCTGTGTTCGCTCTTTCTGAACAACCCTAAATACATGCCTAACCGAAATCTCAGAGGAATTGAAAATATGACCCCAGAAATCACGTACAGAGCCCCTTTCAGCCATCAAAAATTGCCCGGAAATAAGCCTTTGGGTACAACTGAACTCCCCAGGGGAGCCTTTACGCAGCCCCACATGCAACTGGACTCTCTGTGTTCGTTCTTTCTGAACAACCCTAAATACATCCCTAACTGGAATCTGAGAGGAATTTAAAATAGGACCCCAGAAAACGCGTACAGAGCCCCTTTCACCCATCAAATATTGCCCCCAAAGGAAGCCTTTGGGTAGAACAGAACTCCCCAGGGGAGACTTTACGCAGCCCCACATGCAACTGGACTCTCTGTGTTCGCTCTTTCTGAACAACCCTAAATACATCCCTTCCCGGAATGTGAGAGGAATTTAAAATAGGACCCCAGAAAACGCATACAAAGCCCCTTTCATTCATTAAATATCGCCCCCAAAGGAAGCCTTTGGGTACAATGGAACTCCCAAGGGGAGCCTTTACGCAGCCCCACATGCAACTGGACTCTCTGTGTTCGCTCTTTCTAAACAACCCGAAATACATCCCTAACCGGAATGTGAGAGGAATTGAAAATATGACCCCAGAAATCACGTACAGAGCCCCTTTCATTCATCAAAAATTGCCACCAAAGGAAGCCTTTGGGTAGAACTGAACTCCCCAGGGGAGCCTTTACGCAGCCCCACATGCAACTGGACTCTCTGTGTTCGCTCTTTCTGAACAACCCTAAATAAATGCCTAACCGGAATCTCAGAGGAATTGAAAATATGACCCCAGAAATCACGTACAGAGCCCCTTTCACCCATCAAAAATTGCCCCCATATAAGCCTTTGGGTACAACTGAACTCCCCAGGGGAGCCTTTATGCAGCCCCACATGCAACTGGACTCTCTGTGTTCGCTCTTTCTGAACAACCCTAAATACATGCCTAAACGGAATCTGAGAGGAATTGAAAATAGGACCCTGGAAAACGTGTACAGAGCCCCTTTCACCCGTCAAAAATTGCCCCGAAAGGAAGCCTTTGGGTAGAACTGAACTCCCCAGGGGAGCCTTTACGCAGACCCACATGCAACTGGACTCTCTGTGTTCGCTCTTTCTGAACAACCCTAAATACATCCCTTCCTGGAATGTGAGAGGAATTTAAAATAGGACCCCAGAAAACGCATACAAAGCCCCTTTCATTCATTAAATATCGCCCCCAAAGGAAGCCTTTGGGTACAATTGAACTCCCCAGGGGAGCCTTTACGCAGCCCCACATGCAACTGGACTCTCTGTGTTCGCTCTTTCTGAACAACCCTAAATACATCCCTAACCGGAATCTGAGAGGAATTGAAAATATGACCCCAGAAATCACGTACAGAGCCCCTTTCACCCATCAAAAATTGCCCCCAAAGGAAGCCTTTGGGTAGAATTGAACTCCCTAGGGGAGACTTTACGCAGCCCGACATGCAGCTGGACTCTCTGTGTTCGCTCTTTCTGAACAACCCTAAATACATGTCTAACCGGAATCTGAGAGGAATTGAAAATATGACCCAAGAAATCACGTACAGAGCCCCTTTCACCCATCAAAAATTGCCCCGAAAGGAAGCCTTTGGGTAGAAATGAACTCCCGAGGGGAGCCTTTACGCAGCCCCACATGCAACTGGACTCTCTGTGTTCGCTCTTTCTGAACAACCCTAAATATCGCCCTACCCGGAATCTGAGAGGAATTTAAAATAGGACCCCAGAAAACGCATACAAAGCCGCTTTCATTCATTAAATATCGCCCCCAAAGGAAGCCTTTGGGTACAATTGAACTCCCCAGGGGAGCCTTTACGCAGCCCCACATGCAACTGGACTCTCTGTGTTCGCTCTTTCTGAACAACCCTAAATACATCCCTAACCGGAATCTGAGAGGAATTGTAAATATGACCCCAGAAATCACGTACAGAGCCCCTTTCACCCATCAAAAATTGCCCCCAAAGGAAGCCTTTGGGTAGAACTGAACTCCCCAGAGGAGCCTTTACGCAGCCCCACATGCAACTGGACTCTCTGTGTTCGCTCTTTCTGAACAACCCTAAATATATTCCTACCAGGAATGTGAGAGGAATTTAAAATAGGTCCCCGGAAAACGCATACAAAGCCTCTTTCGCCCATCAAAAATTGCCCTCAAAGGAAGCCTTTAGGTATAACTGAACTCCCCAGGGGAGCCTTTACGCAGCCCCACATGCAACTGGACTCTCTGTGTTCGCTGTTTCTGAACAACCCTAAGTACATCCCTTCCCGGAATGTGAGAGGAATTTGAAATATGACCCCATAAAACGCATACAAAGCCCCTTTCACCCATCAAAAATAGCCCCCAAAGTAAGCCTTTGGGAACAATTGAACTCCCCAGGGGAGCATTTACGCAGCCCCACATGCAACTGGACTCTCTGTGTTCGCTCTTTCTGAACAACCCTAAATACATGCCTAACCGGAATTTCAGAGGAATTGAAAATATGACCCCAGAAATCACGTACAGAGCCCCTTTCACCCATCAAAAATCGCCCTAAAAGGAAGCCTTTGGGTAGAATTGAACTCCCTAGGGGAGACTTTACGCAGCCCCACATGCAACTGGACTCTCTGTGTTCGCTCTTTCTGAACAACCCTAAATACATGCCTAAACGGAATCTGAGAGGAATTTAAAATAGGACCCTGGAAATCGTGTAGAAAGCCCCTTTCACCCGTCAAAAATTGCTCCGAAAGGAAGCCTTTGGGTAGAACTGAACTCCCCAGGGGAGCCTTTACGCAGCCCCACATGCAACTGGACTCTCTGTGTTCGCTCTTTCTGAACAACCCTAAATACTTCCCTTCCCGCAATCTGAGAGGAATTTAAAACAGGACCCCAGAAAACGAATACAAAGCCCCTTTCACCCATTAAAAATCACCCCAAAGGAAGCCTTTGGGTACAATACTCCCCAGGGGAGCCTTTACGCAGCCCCACATGCAACTGGACTCTCTGTGTTCGCTCTTTCTGAACAACCCTAAATACATGCCTAACCGGAATGTGAGAGGAATAGAAAATATGACCCCAGAAATCACGTACAGAGCCCCTTTCACCCATCAAAAATTGCCCCCAAAGGAAGCCTTTGGGTACAACTGAACTCCCCAGGGGAGCCTTTACGCAGCCCCACATGCAACTGGACTCTCTGTGTTCGCTCTTTCTGAACAACCCTAAATACATCCCTAACCGGAATCTGAGAGGAATTGAAAATATGACCCCAGAAATCACGTACAGAGCCCCTTTCACCCATCAAAAATCGCCCTAAAAGGAAGCCTTTGGGTAGAATTGAACTCCCTAGGGGAGACTTTACGCAGCCCCACATGCAACTGGACTCTCTGTGTTCGCTCTTTCTGAACAACCCTAAATACATGCCTAAACGGAATCTGAGAGGAATTTAAAATAGGACCCTAGAAATCGTGTAGAAAGCCCCTTTCACCCGTCAAAAATTGCCCCGAAAGGAAGCCTTTGGGTAGAACTGAACTCCCCAGGGGAGCCTTTACGCAGCCCCACATGCAACTGGACTCTCTGTGTTCGCTCTTTCTGAACAACCCTAAATACATCCCTTCCCGGAATGTGAGAGCAATTTAAAACAGGACCCCAGAAAACGAATACAAAGCCCCTTTCACCCATTAAAAATCACCCCCAAAGGAAGCCTTTGGGTAAAATACTCCCCAGGGGAGCCTTTACGCAGCCCCACATGCAACTGGACTCTCTGTGCTCGGTCTTCCTGAACAACTCTAAATATATCCCTACCCGGAATCTGAGAGTAATTGAAAATAGGACCCTGGAAAACGTGTACAGAGCCCCTTTCACCCATCAAAAATTGCCCCCAAAGGAAGGCTTTGGGTAGAACTGAACTCCCCAGGGGAGCCTTTACGCAGCCCCACATGCAACTGGACTCTCTGTGTTCGCTCTTTCTGAACAACCCTAAATACATCCCTACCGGGAATCTGAGAGGAATGGAAAATAGGACCCAGGAAATGGCTTACAAAGCCCCTTTCGCCCATCAAAAATTGCCCTGAAAGGAAGCTTTTGGGTACAACTGAACTCCCCAGGGGAGCCTTTACGCAGCCCCACATGCAACTGGACTCTCTGTGTTCGCTCTTTCTGAACAACCCTAAATACATCCCTACCTGGAATCTGAGAGGAATTTAAAATAGGACCCCAGAAAACGCGTACAGAGCCCCTTTCACCCATCAAAAATAGCCCCCAAAGGAAGCCTTTGGGTAGAACTGAAATCCCCAGGGGAGCCTTTACGCAGCCCCACATGCAACTGGACTCTCTGTGTTCGCTCTTTCTGAACAACCCTAAATACATCCCTTCCCGGAATTTGAGAGGAATTTAAAATAGGACCCCAGAAAACGCATACAGAGCCCCTTTCACCCAACAAAAATTTCCCCCAAAGGAAGCCTTTGGGTAGAACTGAACTCCCCAGGCGAGCCTTTACGCAGCCACACATGCAACTGGACTCTCTGTGTTCGCTCTTTCTGAACAACCCTAAATACATGCCTAACCGAAATCTCAGACGAATTGAAAATATGACCCCGGAAATCACGTACAGAGCCCCTTTCAGCCATCAAAAATTGCCCGGAAATAAGCCTTTGGGTAGATCTGAACTCCCCAGGGGAGCCTTTACGCAGCCCCACATGCAACTGGACTCTCTGTGTTCGCTCTTTCTGAACAACCCTAAGTACATCCCTTCCCGGAATGTGAGAGGAATTTAAAATATGACCCCATAAAACGCATACAAAGCCCCTTTCACCCATCAAAAATAGCCCCCAAAGGAAGCCTTTGGGAACAACTGAACTCCCCAGGTGATCCTTTACGCAGCCCCACATGCAACTGGACTCTCTGTGTTCGCTCTTTCTGAACAACCCTAAATACATGCCTAAACGGAATCTGAGAGGAATTTAAAATAGGACCCTGGAAATCGTGTAGAAAGCCCCTTTCACCCGTCAAAAATTGCCCCGAAAGGAAGCCTTTGGGTAGAACTGAACTCCCCAGGGGAGCCTTTACGCAGCCCCACATGCAACTGGACTCTCTGTGTTCGCTCTTTCTGAACAACCCTAAATACATGCCTAACCGGAATCTGAGAGGAATTGTAAATATGACCCCAGAAATCACGTACAGAGCCCCTTTCACCCATCAAAAATTGCCCCCAAAGGAAGCCTTTGGGTAGAATTGAACTCCCTAGGGGAGACTTTACGCAGCCCCACATGCAGCTGGACTCTCTGTGTTCGCTCTTTCTGAACAACCCTAAATACATGTCTAACCGGAATCTGAGATGAATTGAAAATATGACCCCAGAAAACACGTACAGAGCCCCTTTCACCCATCAAAAATTGCCCCGAAAGGAAGCCTTTGGGTAGAAATGAACTCCCGAGGGGAGCCTTTACGCAGCCCCACATGGAACTGGACTCTCTGTGTTCTCTCTTTCTGAACAACCCTAAATATCGTCCTACCCGGAATCTGAGAGGAATTTAAAATAGGACCCCAGAAAACGCATACAAAGCCGCTTTCATTCATTAAATATCGCCCCCAAAGGAAACCTTTGGGTACAATTGAACTCCCCAGGGGAGCCTTTACGCAGCCCCACATGCAACTGGACTCTCTGTGTTCGCTCTTTCTGAACAACCCTAAATACATCCCTAACCGGAATCTGAGAGGAATTGTAAATATGACCCCAGAAATCACGTACAGAGCCCCTTTCACCCATCAAAAATTGCCCCCAAAGGAAGCCTTTGGGTAGAACCGAACTCCCCAGGGGAGCCTTTACGCAGCCCCACATGCAACTGGACTCTCTGTGTTCGCTCTTTCTGAACAACCCTAAATATATTCCTACCAGGAATGTGAGAGGAATTTAAAATAGGTCCCCGGAAAACGCATACAAAGCCTCTTTCGCCCATCAAAAATTGCCCCCAAAGGAAGCCTTTAGGTACAACTGAACTCCCCAGGGGAGCCTTTACGCATCCCCACATGCAACTGGACTCTCTGTGTTCGCTGTTTCTGAACAACCCTAAGTACATCCCTTCCCGGAATGTGAGAGGAATTTGAAATATGACCCCATAAAACGCATACAAAGCCCCTTTCACCCATCAAAAATAGCCCCCAAAGGAAGCCTTTGGGAACAACTGAACTCCCCAGGGGAGCATTTACGCAGCCCCACATGCAACTGGACTCTCTGTGTTCGCTCTTTCTGAACAACCCTAAATACATGCCTAACCGGAATTTCAGAGGAATTGAAAATATGACCCCAGAAATCACGTACAGAGCCCCTTTCACCCATCAAAAATCGCACTAAAAGGAAGCCTTTGGGTAGAATTGATCTCCCTAGGGGAGACTTTACGCAGCCCCACATGCAACTGGACTCTCTGTGTTCGCTCTTTCTGAACAACCCTAAATAAATGCCTAAACGGAATCTGAGAGGAATTTAAAATAGGACCCTGGAAATCGTGTAGAAAGCCCCTTTCACCCGTCAAAAATTGCCCCGAAAGGAAGCGTTTGGGTAGAACTGAACTCCCCAGGGGAGCCTTTACGCAGCCCCACATGCAACTGGACTCTCTGTGTTCGCTCTTTCTGAACAACCCTAAATACATCCCTTCCCGCAATCTGAGAGGAATTTAAAACAGGACCCCAGAAAACGAATACAAAGCCCCTTTCACCCATTAAAAATCACCCCGAAAGGTAGCCTTTGGGTACAATTGAACTCCCCAGGGGAGCCTTTACGCAGCCCCACATGCAACTGGACTCTCTGTGTTCGCTCTTTCTGAACTACACTAAATACATGCCTAACCGGAATGTGAGAGGAATTGAAAATATGACCCCAGAAATCACGTACAGAGCCCCTTTCACCCATCAAAAATTGCCCCCAAAGGAAGCCTTTGGGTACAATACTCCCCAGGGGAGCCTTTACGCAGCCCCACATGCAACTGGACTCTCTGTGCTCGGTCTTCCTGAACAACCCTAAATATATCCCTACCCGGAATCTGAGAGGAATTGAAAATAGGACCCTGGAAAACGTGTACAGAGCCCCTTTCACCCATCAAAAATTGCCCCCAAAGGAAGCCTTTGGGTACAACTGAACTCCCCAGGGGAGCCTTTACGCAGCCCCACAAGCAACTGGACTCTCTGTGTTCGCTCTTTCTGAACAACCCTAAGTACATCCCTTCCCGGAATCTGAGAGGAATTGAAAATAGGACCCTGGAAAACGTGCACAGAGCCCCTTTCACCCATCAAAAATTTCCCTGAAAGTTAGCCTTTGGGTACAACTGATCTCTCTAGGGGAGCCTTTACGCAGCCCCACATGCAACTCGACTCTCTGTGTTCGCTCTTTCTGAAGAAACCTAAATACATCCCTAACTGGAATCTGAGAGGAATTGTAAATATGACCACAGAAATCACGTACAGAGCCCCTTTCACCCATCAAAAATTGCCCTGAAAGGAAACCTTTGGTTACAACTGAACTCCCCAGGGGAACCTTTACGCAGCCCCACATGCAACTGGACTCTCTGTGTTCGCTTTTTCTGAACAACCCTAAATACATCCGTTCCCGGAATCTGAGAGGAATTGAAAATAGGACCCCAGAAACCGCGTACAGAGCCACTTTCGCTCATCAAAAAATGCACCCAAAGGAAGGCTTTGGGTACAATTGAACTCCCCAGGGGAGCTTTATGCAGCCCCACATGCAACTGGACTCTCTGTGTTCGCTCTTTCTGAATAATTCTAATTATCTCCCTACCCGGAATCTGAGAGGAATTGAAAATAGGACCCCAGAAACCGCGTACAGAGCCCCTTTCGCCCATCAAATATTGCCCTGAAAGGAAGCCTTTGGGTACAACTGAACTCCCAAGGGGAGCCTTTACACAGCCCCACATGCAACTGGACTCTCTGTGTTCGCTCTTTCTGAACAACCCTAAATATATCGCTAACCGGAATCTGAGAGGAATTGAAAATATGACCCCAGAAATCATGTACAGAGCCCCTTTCAACCATCAAAAATCGTCCCCAAAGGAAGCCTTTGGGTACAACTGAACTCCCCAAGGGATCCTGTACGCAGCCCCACATGCAACTGGACTCTCTGTGTTCGCTCTTTCTGAACAACCCTAAATACATGTCTAACCGGAATCTGAGAGGAATTGAAAATATGACCCCAGAAATCACGTACAGAGCCCCTTTCACCCATCAAAAATTGCCCCCAAAGGAAGCCTTTGGGTAGAACTGAACTCCCCAGGGGAGCAATTACGCAGCCCCACATGCAACTGGACTCTCTGTGTTCGCTATTTCTGAACAACCCTAAATACATCCCTTCCCGGAATGTGAGAGGAATTTAAAATATGACCCCATAAAACGTATACAAAGCCCCTTTCACCCATCAAAAATAGCCCCCAAAGGAAGCCTTTGGGAACAACTGAACTCCCCAGGGGAGCATTTACGCAGCCCCACATGCAACTGGACTCTCTGTGTTCGCTCTTTCTGAACAACCCTAAATACATGCCTAAACGGAATCTGAGAGGAATTGAAAATATGACCCCAGAAATCACGTACAGAGCCCCTTTCACCCATCAAAAATAGCCCCCAAAGGAATCCTTTGGGAACAACTGAACTCCCCAGGGGAGCATTTACGCAGCCCCACATGCAACTGGACTCTCTGTGTTCGCTCTTTCTGAACAACCCTAAATACATGCCTAAACGGAATCTGAGAGGAATTGAAAATATGACCCCAGAAATCACGTACAGAGCCCCTTTCACCCATCAAAAATAGCCCCCAAAGGAAGCCTTTGGGTAGAAATGAACTCCCCAGGGGAGCCTTTACGCAGCCCCACATGCAACTGGACTCTCTGTGTTCGCTCTTTCTGAACAACCCTAAAGACATCCCTAACCGGAATCTGAGAGGAATTGAAAATATGACCCCAGAAATCACGTACAGAGCCCCTTTCACCCATCAAAAATTGCCCCCAAAGGAAGCCTTTGGGTAGAATTGAACTCCCTAGGGGAGACTTTACGCAGCCCCACATGCAGCTGGACTCTCTGTGTTCGCTCTTTCTGAACAACCCTAAATACATGTCTAACCGGAATCTGAGAGGAATTGAAAATATGACCCCAGAAATCACGTACAGAGCCCCTTTCACCCATCAAAAATTGCCCCGAAAGGAAGCCTTTGGGTAGAAATGAACTCCCGAGGGGAGCCTTTACGCAGCCCCACATGCAACTGGACTCTCTGTGTTCGCTCTTTCTGAACAACCCTAAATATATTCCTACCAGGAATGTGAGAGGAATTTAAAATAGGTCCCCGGAAAACGCATACAAAGCCTCTTTCGCCCATCAAAAATTGCCCTCAAAGGAAGCCTTTAGGTACAACTGAACTCCCCAGGGGAGCCTTTACGCAGCCCCACATGCAACTGGACTCTCTGTGTTCGCTGTTTCTGAACAACCCTAAGTACATCCCTTCCCGGAATGTGAGAGGAATTTGAAATATGACCACATAAAACGCATACAAAGCCCCTTTCACCCATCAAAAATAGCCCCCAAAGGAAGCCTTTGGGAACAACTGAACTCCCCAGGGGAGCATTTACGCAGCCCCACATGCAACTGGACTCTCTGTGTTCGCTCTTTCTGAACAACCCTAAACACATGCCTAACCGGAATTTCAGAGGAATTGAAAATATGACCCCAGAAATCACGTACAGAGCCCCTTTCACCCATCAAAAATCGCCCTAAAAGGAAGCCTTTGGGTAGAATTGAACTCCCTAGGGGAGACTTTACGCAGCCCCACATGCAACTGGACTCTCTGTGTTCGCTCTTTCTGAACAACCCTAAATACATGCCTAAACGGAATCTGAGAGGAATTTAAAATAGGACCCTGGAAATCGTGTAGAAAGCGCCTTTCACCCGTCAAAAATTGCCCCGAAAGGAAGCCTTTGGGTAGAACTGAACTCCCCAGGGGAGCCTTTACGCAGCCCCACATGCAACTGGACTCTCTGTGTTCGCTCTTTCTGAACAACCCTAAATAAATCCCTTCCCCCAATCTGAGAGGAATTTAAAACAGGACCCCAGAAAACGAATACAAAGCCCCTTTCACCCATTAAAAATCACCCCCAAAGGAAGCCTTTGGGTACAATACTCCCCAGGGGAGCCTTTACGCAGCCCCACATGCAACTGGACTCTCTGTGTTCGCTTTTTCTGAACAACCCTAAATACATGCCTAACCGGAATGTGAGAGGAATAGAAAATATGACCCCAGAAATCACGTACAGAGCCCCTTTCACCCATCAAAAATTGCCCCCAAAGGAAGCCTTTGGGTACAACTGAACTCCCCAGGGGAGCCTTTACGCAGCCCCACATGCAACTGGACTCTCTGTGTTCGCTCTTTCTGAACAACCCTAAATACATCCCTAACCGGAATCTGAGAGGAATTGAAAATATGACCCCAGAAATCACGTACAGAGCCCCTTTCACCCATCAAAAATCGCACTAAAAGGAAGCCTTTGGGTAGAATTGAACTCCCTAGGGGAGACTTTACGCAGCCCCACATGCAACTGGACTCTCTGTGTTCGCTCTTTCTGAACAACCCTAAATACATGCCTAAACGGAATCTGAGAGGAATTTAAAATAGGACCCTGGAAATCGTGTAGAAAGCCCCTTTCACCCGTCAAAAATTGCCCCGAAAGGAAGCCTTTGGGTAGAACTGAACTCCCCAGGGGAGCCTTTACGCAGCCCCACATGCAACTGGACTCTCTGTGTTCGCTCTTTCTGAACAACCCTAAATACATCCCTTCCCGGAATGTGAGAGCAATTTAAAACAGGACCCCAGAAAACGAATACCAAGCCCCTTTCACCCATTAAAAATCACCCCCAAAGGAAGCCTTTGGGTACAATACTCCCCGGGGGAGCCTTTACGCAGCCCCACATGGAATTGGACTCTCTGTGCTCGGTCTTCCTGAACAACCCTAAATATATCCCTACCCGGAATCTGAGAGGAATTTAAAATAGGACCCTGGAAAACGTGTACAGAGCCCCTTTCACCCATCAAAAATTGCCCCCAAAGGAAGCCTTTGGGTACAACTGAACTCCCCAGGGGAGCCTTTACGCAGCCCCACATGCAACTGGACTCTCTGTGTTCGCTCTTTCTGAACAACCCTTAACACCTCCCTACCCGGAATCTGAGAGGAATTGAAAATAGGACCATGGAAACCGCGTACAGAGCCATTTTCGCCCATCAAAAATTGCCCCCAAAGGAAGCCTTTGGGTACAACTGAACTCCGCAAGGGAGCCTTTACGCAGCCCCACATGCAACTGGACTCTCTGTGTTCGCTTTTTCTGAACAACCCTAAATACATCCCTTTCCGGAATCTGAGAGGAATTGAAAATAGGACCCCAGAAACCGCGTACAGAGCCCCTTTCGCTCATCAAAAAATGCACCCAAAGGAAGCCTTTGGGTACAATTGAACTCCCCAGGGGAGCTTTATGCAGCCCCACATGCAACTGGACTCTCTGTGTTCGCTCTTTCTGAATAATTCTAATTATCTCCCTACCCGGAATCTGAGAGGAATTGAAAATAGGACTCTAGAAACCGCGTACAGAGCCCCTTTCACCCATCAAAAATTGCCCTGAAAGGAAGCCTTTGGGTACAACTGAACTCCCAAGGGGAGCCTTTACACAGCCCCACATGCAACTGGACTCTCTGTGTTCGCTCTTTCTGAACAACCCTAAATATATCGCTAACCGGAATCTGAGAGGAATTGAAAATATGACCCCAGAAATCATGTACAGAGCCCCTTTCAACCATCAAAAATCGTCCCCAAAGGAAGCCTTTGGGTAGAACTGAACTCCCCAAGGGATCCTTTACGCAGCCCCACATGCAACTGGACTCTCTGTGTTCGCTCTTTCTGAACAACCCTAAATACATCCCTAACCGGAATCTGAGAAGAATTGAAAATATGACCCCAGAAATCACGTAGAGAGCCCCTTTCACCCATCAAAAATTGCCCCCAAAGGAAGCCTTTGGGTACAACTGAACTCCCCAGGGGAGCCTTTACGCAGCCCCACATGCAACTGGACTCTCTGTGTTCGCTCTTTCTGAACAACCCTAAGTACATCCCTTCCCGGAATGTGAGAGGAATTTAAAATATGACCACATAAAACGCATACAAAGCCCCTTTCACCCATTAAAAATAGCCCCCAAAGGAAGCCTTTGGGAACAACTGAACTCCCCAGGGGAGCATTTACGCAGCCCCACATGCAACTGGACTCTCTGTGTTCGCTCTTTCTGAACAACCCTAAATACATGCCTAAACGGAATCTGAGAGGAATTGAAAAAATGACCCCAGAAATCACGTACAGAGCCAATTTCACCCATCAAAAATAGCCCCCAAAGGAAGCCTTTGGGTAGAAATGAACTCCCCAGGGGAGCCTTTACGCAGCCCCACATGCAACTGGACTCTCTGTGTTCGCTCTTTCTGAACAACCCTAAAGACATCCCTAACCGGAATCTGAGAGGAATTGAAAATATGACCCCAGAAATCACGTACAGAGCCCCTTTCACCCATCAAAAATTGCCCCCAAAGGAATCCTTTGGGTAGAATTGAACTCCCTAGGGGAGACTTTACGCAGCCCCACATGCAGCTGGACTCTCTGTGTTCGCTCTTTCTGAACAACCCTAAATACATGTCTAACCGGAATCTGAGAGGAATTGAAAATATGACCCCAGAAATCACGTACAGAGCCCCTTTCAACCATCAAAAATTGCCCCGAAAGGAAGCCTTTGGGTAGAAATGAACTCCCGAGGGGAGCCTTTACGCAGCCCCACATGCAACTGGACTCTCTGTGTTCGCTCTTTCTGAACAACACTAAATATCGCCCTACCCGGAATCTGAGAGGAATTTAAAATAGGACCCCAGAAAACGCATACAAAGCCGCTTTCATTCATTAAATATCGCCCCCAAAGGAAGCCTTTGGGTACAACTGAACTCCCCAGGCGAGCCTTTACGCAGCCCCACATGCAACTGGACTCTCTGTGTTCGCTCTTTCTGAACAACCCTAAATACATCCCTAACCGGAATCTGAGAGGAATTGAAAATATGACCCCAGAAATCACGTACAGAGCCCCTTTCACCCATCAAAAATCGCCCTAAAAGGAAGCCTTTGGGTAGAATTGAACTCCCTAGGGGAGACTTTACGCAGCCCCACATGCAACTGGACTCTCTGTGTTCGCTCTTTCTGAACAACCCTAAATACATGCCTAAACGGAATCTGAGAGGAATTTAAAATAGGACCCTGGAAATCGTGTAGAAAGCGCCTTTCACCCGTCAAAAATTGCCCCGAAAGGAAGCCTTTGGGTAGAACTGAACTCCCCAGGGGAGCCTTTACGCAGCCCCACATGCAACTGGACTCTCTGTGTTCGCTCTTTCTGAACAACCCTAAATACATCCCTTCCCGGAATGTGAGAGCAATTTAAAACAGGACCCCAGAAAACGAATACAAAGCCCCTTTCACCCATTAAAAATCACCCCCAAAGGAAGCCTTTGGGTACAATACTCCCCAGGGGAGCCTTTACGCAGCCCCACATGCAACTGGACTCTCTGTGCTCGGTCTTCCTGAACAACCCTAAATATAGCCCTACCCGGAATCTGAGAGGAATTGAAAATAGGACCCTGGAAAACGTGTACAGAGCCCCTTTCACCCATCAAAAATTGTCCCCAAAGGAAGCCTTTGGGTAGAACTGAACTCCCCAGGGGAGCCTTTACGCAGCCCCACATGCAACTGGACTCTCTGTGTTCGTTCTTTCTGAACAACCCTAAATACATCCCTACCGGGAATCTGAGAGGAATTGAAAATAGGACCCAGGAAATGGCTTACAAAGCCCCTTTCGCCCATCAAAAATTGCCCTGAAAGGAAGCTTTTGGGTACAACTGAACTCCCCAGGGGAGCCTTTACGCAGCCCCACATGCAACTGGACTCTCTGTGTTCGCTCTTTCTGAACAACCCTAAATATATTCCTACCAGGAATGTGAGAGGAATTTAAAATAGGTCCCCGGAAAACGCATACAAAGCCTCTTTCGCCCATCAAAAATTGCCCTCAAAGGAAGCCTTTAGGTACAACTGAACTCCCCAGGGGAGCCTTTACGCAGCCCCACATGCAACTGGACTCTCTGTGTTCGCTCTTTCTGAACAACCCTAAATACATCCCTAACCGGAATCTGAGAGGAATTGAAAATATGACCACATAAAACGCATACAAAGCCCCTTTCACCCATCAAAAATAGCCCCCAAAGGAAGCCTTTGGGAACAACTGAACTCCCCCGGGGAGCATTTACGCAGCCCCACATGCAACTGGACTCTCTGTGTTCGCTCTTTCTGAACAACCCTAAATACATGCCTAACCGGAATTTCAGAGGAATTGAAAATATGACCGCAGAAATCTCGTACAGAGCCCCTTTCACCCATCAAAAATCGCCCTAAAAGGAAGCCTTTGGGTAGAATTGAACTCCCTAGGGGAGACTTTACGCAGCCCCACATGCAACTGGACTCTCTGTGTTCGCTCTTTCTGAACAACCCTAAATACATGCCTAAACGGAATCTGAGAGGAATTTAAAATAGGACCCTGGAAATCGTGTAGAAAGCCCCTTTCACCCGTCAAAAATTGCCCCGAAAGGAAGCCTTTGGGTAGAACTGAACTCCCCAGGGGAGCCTTTACGCAGCCCCACATGCAACTGGACTCTCTGTGTTCGCTCTTTCTGAACAACCCTAAATACATCCCTTCCCGCAATCTGAGAGGAATTTAAAACAGGACCCTAGAAAACGAATACAAAGCCCCTTTCACCCATTAAAAATCACCCCCAAAGGAAGCCTTTGGGTACAATACTCCCCAGGGGAGCCTTTACGCAGCCCCACATGCAACTGGACTCTCTGTGTTCGCTCTTTCTGAACAACCCTAAATACATGCCTAACCGGAATGTGAGAGGAATAGAAAATATGATCCCAGAAATCACATGCAGAGCCCCTTTCACCCATCAAAAATTGCCCCCAAAGGAAGCCTTTGGGTACAACTGAACTCCCCAGGGGAGCCTTTACGCAGCCCCACATGCAACTGGACTCTCTGTGTTCGCTCTTTCTGAACAACCCTAAATACATCCCTACCCGGAATCTGAGAGGAATTGAAAATATGACCCCAGAAATCACGTACAGAGCCCCTTTCACCCATCAAAAATCGCCCTAAAAGGAAGCCTTTGGGTAGAATTGAACTCCCTAGGGGAGACTTTACGCAGCCCCACATGCAACTGGACTCTCTGTGTTCGCTCTTTCTGAACAACCCTAAATACATGCCTAAACGGAATCTGAGAGGAATTTAAAATAGGACCCTGGAAATCGTGTAGAAAGCCCCTTTCACCCGTCAAAAATTGCCCCGAAAGGAAGCCTTTGGGTAGAACTGAACTCCCCAGGGGAGCCTTTACGCAGCCCCACATGCAACTGGACTCTCTGTGTTCGCTCTTTCTGAACAACCCTAAATACATCCCTTCCCGGAATGTGAGAGCAATTTAAAACAGGACCCCAGAAAACGAATACAAAGACCCTTTCACCCATTAAAAATCACCCCCAAAGGAAGCCTTTGGGTACAATACTCCCCAGGGGAGCCTTTACGCAGCCCCACATGCAACTGGACTCTCTGTGCTCGGTCTTCCTGAACAACGCTAAATATATCCCTACCCGGAATCTGAGAGGAATTGAAAATAGGACCCTGGAAAACATGTACAGAGCCCCTTTCACCCATCAAAAATTGCCCCCAAAGGAAGCCTTTGGGTAGAACTGAACTCCCCAGGGGAGCCTTTACGCAGCCCCACGTGCAACTGGACTCTCTGTGTTCGCTCTTTCTGAACAACCCTAAATACATCCCTACCGGGAATCTGAGAGGAATTGAAAATAGGACCCAGGAAATGGCTTACAAAGCCCCTTTCGTCCATCAAAAATTGCCCTGAAAGGAAGCTTTTGGGTACAACTGAACTCCCCAGGGGAGCCTTTACGCAGCCCCACGTGCAACTGGACTCTCTGTGTTCGCTCTTTCTGAACAACCCTAAGTACATCCCTTCCCGGAATCTGAGAGGAATTGAAAATAGGACCCTGGAAAACGTGCACAGAGCCCCTTTCACCCATCAAAAATTTCCCTGAAAGTTAGCCTTTGGGTACAACTGAACTCCCCAGGGGAACCTTTACGCAGCCCCACATGCAACTGGACTCTCTGTGTTCGCTTTTTCTGAACAACCCTAAATACATCCCTTCCCGGAATCTGAGAGGAATTGAAAATAGGACCCCCGAAACCGCGTACAGAGCCCCTTTCGCTCATCAAAAAATGCACCCAAAGGAAGCCTTTGGGTACAATTGAACTCCCCAGGGGAGCTTTATGCAGCCCCACATGCAACTGGACTCTCTGTGTTCGCTCTTTCTGAATAATTCTAATTATCTCCCTACCCGGAATCTGAGAGGAATTGAAAATAGGACCCCAGAAACTGCGTACAGAGCCCCTTTCGCCCATCAAAAATTGCCCTGAAAGGAAGCCTTTGGGTACAAGTGAACTCCCCAGGGGAGCCTTTACACAGCCCCACATGCAACTGGACTCTCTGTGTTCGCTCTTTCTGAACAACCCTAAATATATCGCTAACCGGAATCTGAGAGGAATTGAAAATATGACCCCAGAAATCATGTACAGAGCCCCTTTCAACCATCAAAAATCGTCCCCAAAGGAAGCCTTTGGGTACAACTGAACTCCCCAAGGGATCCTTTACGCAGCCCCACATGTAACTGGACTCTCTGTGTTCGCTCTTTCTGAACAACCCTAAATTCGCCCTACCCGGAAGCTGAGAGGAATTGAAAATAGGACTCTAGAAATCGTGTAGAAAGCCCCTTTCGCCCATCAAGAATTGCCCTGAAAGGAAGCTTTTGGGTACAACTGAACTCCCCAGGGGAACCTTTACGCAGCCCCACATGCAACTGGACTCTCTGTGTTCGCTCTTTCTGAACAACCCTAAATACATCCCTTCCCGGAATGTGAGAGGAATTTAAAATAGGACCCCAGAAAATGCATACAAATCCCTTTCACCCGTCAAAATAGCCCCCAAAGGAAGCCATTGGGAACAGCTGAACTCCCCAGGGGATCCCTTACGCAGCCCCACATGCAACTGGACTCGCTGTGTTCACTCTTTCTGAACAACCCTAAATACATCCCTACCCCGAATCTGTGAGGAATTGAAAATAGGACCCTGGAAAACGTGTACAGAGCCCCTTTCACCCATGAAAAATGTCCCCCAAAGGAAGCCTTTGGGTAGAACTGAACTCCCCAGGGAAGCCTTTACGCAGCCCCACATGCAACTGGACTCTCTGTGTTCGCTCTTTCTGAACAACCCTAAATACATCCCTACCTGGAATCTGAGAGGAATTTAAAATAGGACCCCAGAAAACGCGTACAGAGCCCCTTTCACCCATCAAAAATTGCCCCCAAAGGAAGCCTTTGGTTAGAACTGAACTCCCCAGGGGAGACTTTACGCAGCCCCACATGCAACTGGACTCTCTGTGTTCGCTCTTTCTGAACAACCCTAAATACATCCCTTCCCGGAATGTGAGAGGAATTTAAAATAGGACCCCAGAAAACGCATACAAAGCCCCTTTCATTTATTAAATATCGCCCCCAAAGGAAGCCTTTGGGTACAATTGAACTCCCCAGGGGAGCCTTTACGCAGCCCCACATGCAACTGGACTCTCTGTGTTCGCTCTTTCTGAACAACCCTAAATACATCCCTAATATGAATGTGAGAGGAATTGAAAATATGACCCCAGAAATCACATACAGAGCCCCTTTCATTCATCAAAAATTGCCCCCAAAGGAAGCCTTTGGGTAGAACTGAACTCCCCAGGGGAGCCTTTACGCAGCCCCACATGCAACTGGACTCTCTGTGTTCGCTCTTTCTGAACAACCCTAAATCCATGCCTAACCGGAATCTGTGAGGATTTGAAATAGGACCCCAGAAATCAGGTACAGAGCCCCATTCACTCATCAAAAATTGCCCTAAAGGAAGCCTTTGGGTACAACTGAACTCCCCAGTGGAGCCTTTACGCAGACCCACATGCAGCGGAACTCGCTGTGTTCGCTCTTTCTGAACAACCCTAAATATCTCCCTACCCAGAGTCTGACAGGAATTGAAAATAGGACCCCAGAAACCGCGTACAGAGCCTCTTTCACCCATCAAAAATTGCCCTCAAAGGAAGCCTTTGGGTACAACTGAAATCCCCAGGGGAGCCTTTACACAGCCCCACATGCAACTGGACTCTCTGTGTTCGCTCTTTCTGAACAACCCTAAATATATCGCTAACCAGAATCTGAGAGGAATTGAAAATATGACCCCAGAAATCACGTACAGAGCCCCTTTCACACATCAAAAATCGTCCCCAAAGGAAGCCTTTGGGTACAACTGAACTCCCCAGGGGAGCCTTTACGCAGCCCCACATGTAACTGGACTCTCTGTGTTCGCTCTTTCTGAACAACCCTAAATTCGCCCTACCCGGAAGCTGAGAGGAATTGAAAATAGAACTCCAGAAATCGTGTAGAAAGCCCCTTTCGCCCATCAAGAATTTCCCTTAAAGGAACCTTTTGGGTACAACTGAACTCCCCAGGGGAGCCTTTACGCAGCCCCAAATGCAACTGGACTCTCTGTGTTCGCTCTTTCTGAACAACCCTAAATACATCCCTACCCCGAATCTGTGAGGAATTGAAAATAGGACCCTGGAAAACGTGTACAGAGCCCCTTTCACCCATGAAAAATATCCCCTAAAGGAAGCCTTTGGGTAGAACTGAACGCCCCATGGGAGCCTTTACGCAGCCCCACATGCAACTGGACTCTCTGTGTTCGCTCTTTCTGAACAACCCTAAATCCATGCCTAACCGGAATCTGAGAGGAATTGAAATAGGACCCCAGAAATCAGGTACAGAGCCCCATTCACCCATCAAAAATTGCCCCCAAAGGAAGCCTTTGGGTACAACTGAACTCCCCAGGGGAGCCTTTACGCAGCCCCACATGCAACTGGACTCTCTGTGTTCGCTCTTTCTGAGCAACCCTAAATACATCCCTTCCCGGAATGTGAGAGGAATTTAAAATAGGACCCCAGAAAACGCATACAAAGCCCCTTTCACCCGTCATAAATTGCCCTGAAAGGAAGCCTTTGGGTACAACTGAACTCCCCAGGGGATCCCTTACGCAGCCCCACATGCAACTGGACTCTCTGTGTTCGCTCTTCCTGAACAACCCTAAATATATCCCTACCCGGAATCTTTTAGGAATTTAAAATAGGACCCTGGAAAACGTGTACAGAGCCCCTTTCACCCATCAAAAATTGCCCCCAAAGGAAGCCTTTGGGTACAACTGAACTCCCCAGGGGAGCCTTTACGCAGCCCCACATGCAACTGGACTCTCTGTGTTCGCTATTTCTGAACAACCCTAAATACATCCCTATCGGGAATCTGAGAGGAATTGAAAATAGGACCCAGGAAATGGCGTACAAAGCCCCTTTCGCCCATCAAAAATAGCCTTGAAAGGAAGCTTTTGGGTACAACTGAACTCCGCAGGGGAGCCTTTACGCAGCCCCACATGCAACTGGACTCTCTGTGTTCGCTCTTTCTGAACAACCCTAAATATCGCCTTACCCGGAATCTGAGAGGAATTTAAAATAGGACCCTGGAAATCGTGTAGAAAGCCCCTTTCGCCCATCAAGAATTGCCCTGAAAGGAAGCTTTTGGGTACAACTGAACACCCCAGGGGAGCCTTTACGCAGCCCCACATGCAACTGGACTCTCTGTGTTCGCTCTTTCTGAGCAACCCTAAATACATCCCTTCCCGGAATGTGAGAGGAATTTAAAATAGGACCCCAGAAAACGAATACAAAGCCCCTTTCACCCGTCAAAAATTGCCCCCAAAGGAAGCCTTTGGGAACAACTGAACTCCCCAGGCGATCCCTCACGGAGCCCCACATGCAACTGGACTCTCTGTGCTCGCTCTTCCTCAACAACCCTAAATATATCCCTACCCGGAATCTGAGAGGAATTGAAAATAGGACCCTGGAAAACGTGTACAGAGCCCCTTTCACCCATCAAAAATTGCCCCCAAAGGAAGCCTTTGGGTAGAACTGAACTCCCCAGGGGAGCCTTTACGCAGCCCCACATGCAACTGGACTCTCTGTGTTTGCTATTTCTGAACAACCCTAAATACATCCCTATCTGGAATCTGAGAGGAATTGAAAATAGGACCCAGGAAATGGCGTACAAAGCCCCTTTCGCCCATCAAAAATTGCCCTGAAAGGAAGCTTTTGGGTACAACTGAACTCCCCAGGGGAGCCTTTACGCAGCCCCACATGCAACTGGACTCTCTGTGTTCGCTCTTTCTGAACAACCCTAAATACATCCCTAACCGGAATCTGAGAGGAATTGAAAATATGACCCCAGAAATCACGTACAGAGCCCCTTTCACCCGTCAAAAATTGCCCCCAAAGGAAGCCTTTGGGTAGAACTGAACTCCCCAGGGGAGCCTTTACGCAGCCCCACATGCAACTGGACTCTCTGTGTTCGCACTTTCTGAACAACCCTAAATATATTCCTACCAGGAATGTGAGAGGAATTTAAAATAGGTCCCCGGAAAACGCATACAAAGCCTCTTTCGCCCATCAAAAATTGCCTCCAAATAAGCCTTTGGGTACAACTGAATTCCCAGGGGAGCCGTTACGCAGCCCCACATGCAACTGGACTCTCTGTGTTCGCTCTTTCTGAACAACCGTAAATACCTCCCTACCCGGAATCTGAGAGGAATTGAAAATAGGACCCCAGAAACCGCATACAGAGCCCCTTTCGCTCATCAAAAAATGCACCCAAAGGAAGCCTTTGGGTATAATTGAACTCCCCAGGGGAGCTTTATGCAGCCCCACATGCAACTGGACTCTCTGTGTTCGCTCTTTCTGAATAACCCTAAATACATCCCTTCCCGGAATGTGAGAGGAATTTAAACTAGGAACCCAGAAAACGCATACTAAGCCCCTTTTACCCATTAAAAATCGCATTGAAAGGAAGCCTTTGGGTACAACTGAACTCCCCAGGGGAGCCTTTACGCAGCCCCACATGCAACTGGACTCTCTGTGTTCGCTCTTTCTGAACAACCCTAAATACATCCGTACCGGGAATCTGAGAGGAATTTAAAATAGAGCCCCAGAAATCACGTACAGAGCCCCTTTCGCCCATCAAAAATTGCCCCCAAATAAGCCATTGGGTAGAACTGACCTCCCCAGGGGAGCCTTTACGCAGCCCCACATGCAACTGGACTCGCTGTGTTCGCTCTTTCTGAACAACCCTAAATACATCCCTTCCCGGAATCTGAGAGGAATTGAAAATAGGACCCCAGAAAACACATAAAAAGCCCCTTTCACCCATTAAAAATCGCCCCCAAAGGAAGCCTTTGGGTACAATACTCTCCAGGGGAGCCTTTACGCAGCCCCACATGCAACTGGACTCTCTGTGTTCGCTCTTTCTGAAAAACCCTAAATACATCCCTACCCGGAATCTGAGAGGAATTTAAAATAGGACCCTGGAAATCGTTTAGAAAGCCCCTTTCGCCCATCAAGAATTGCCCTGAAAGGAAGCTTTTGGGTACAACTGAACTCCCCAGGGGAGCCTTTACGCAGCCCCACATGCAACTGGACTCTCTGTGTTCGCTCTTTCTGAACAACCCTAAGTACATCCCTTCCCGGAATGTGAGAGGAATTTAAAATAGGACCCCAGAAAACGCATACAAAGCCCCTTTCATTCATTAAATATTGCCCCCAAAGGAAGCCTTTGGGTACAATTGAACTCCCCAGGGGAGCCTTTACGCAGCCCCACATGCAACTGGACTCTCTGTGTTCGCTCTTTCTGAACAACGCTAAATACATCCCTAACCGGAATCTGAGAGGAATTTAAAATAGGACCCCAGAAAACGCATACAAAGCCCCTTTCACCCGTCAAAAATTGCCCCCAAAGGAAGCCTTTGGGAACAACTGAACTCCCCAGGCGATCCCTCACGGAGCCCCACATGCAACTGGACTCTCTGTGCTCGCTCTTCCTCAACAACCCTAAATATATCCCTACCCGGAATCTGAGAGGAATTGAAAATAGGACCCTGGAAAACGTGTACAGAGCCCCTTTCACCCATCAAAAATTGCCCCCAAAGGAAGCCTTTGGGTAGAACTGAACTCCCCAGGGGAGCCTTTACGCAGCCCCACATGCAAATGGACTCTCTGTGTTCGCTCTTTCTGAACAACCGTAAATACCTTCCTACGCGAAATCTGAGAGGAATTGAAAATAGGACGCCAGAAACCGCATACAGAGCCCCTTTCGCTCATCAAAAAATGCACCCAAAGGAAGCCTTTGAGTACAATTGAACTCCCCAGGGGAGCTTTATGCAGCCCCACATGCAACTGGACTCTCTGTGTTCGCTCTTTCTGAATAACCCTAAATACATCCCTTCCCGGAATGTGAGAGGAATTTAAACTAGGACCCCAGAAAACGCATACTAAGCCCCTTTTACCCATCAAAAATCGCATTGAAAGGAAGCCTTTGGGTACAACTGAACTCCCCAGGGGAGCCTTTACGCAGCCCCACATGCAACTGGACTCTCTGTGTTCGCTCTTTCTGAACAACCCTAAATACATCCGTACCGGGAATCTGAGAGGAATTTAAAATAGAGCCCCAGAAATCACGTACAGAGCCCCTTTCGCCCATCAAAAATTGCCCCCAAATAAGCCTTTGGGTAGAACTGAACTCCCCAGGGGAGCCTTTACGCAGCCCCACATGCAACTGGACTCTCTGTGTTCGCTCTTTCTGAACAACCCTAAATACATCCCTTCCCGGAATGTGAGAGGAATTTAAAATAGGACCCCAGAAAACACATAAAAAGCCCCTTTCACCCATTAAAAATCGCCCCCAAAGGAAGCCTTTGGGTACAATACTCCCCAGGGGAGCCTTTACGCAGCCCCACATGCAACTGGACTCGCTGTGTTCGCTCTTTCTGAACAACACTAAATACATGCCTAACCGGAATCTCAGAGGAATTGAAAATATGACCCCAGAAATCACGTATAGAGCACCTTTCACCCATCAAAAATAGCCCCCAATGGAAGCCTTTGGGTAGAACTGAACTCCCCAGGGGAGCCTTTACGCAGCCCCACATGCAACTGGACTCTCTGTGTTCGCTCTTTCTGAACAACCCTAAATACATCCCTACCTGGAATCTGAGAGGAATTTAAAATAGGACCCCAGAAAACGCGTACAGAGCCCCTTTCACCCATCAAAAATTGCCCCCAAAGGAAGCCTTTGGGTAGAACTGAACTCCCCAGGGGAGCCTTTACGCAGCCCCACATGCAACTGGACTCTCTGTGTTCGCTCTTTCTGAACAACCCTAAGTACATCCCTTCCCGGAATCTGAGAGGAATTGAAAATAGGACCCCAGAAAACGCATACAAAGCCTCTTTCATTCATTAAATATCGCCCCCAAAGGAAGCCTTTGGGTAGAACTGAACTCCCCAGGGGAGCCTTTACGCAGCCCCACATGCAACTGGACTCTCTGTGTTCGCTCTTTCTGAACAACCCTAAATACAACCCTAACCGGAATCTGAGAGGAATTGTAAATATGACCCCAGAAATCACGTACAGAGCCCCTTTCACCCATCAAAAATTGCCCCCAAAGGAAGCCTTTGGGTAGAACTGAACTCCCCAGGGGAGCCTTTACGCAGCCCCACATGCAACTGGACTCTCTGTGTTCGCTCTTTCTGAACAACCTTAAATATATTCCTACCAGGAATGTGAGAGGAATTTAAAATAGGTCCCCGGAAAACGCATACAAAGCCTCTTTCGCCCATCAAAAATTGCCCCCAAATAAGCCTTTGGGTACAACTGAACTCCCCAGGGGAGCCTTTACGCAGCCCCACATGCAACTGGATTCGCTGTGTTCGCTCTTTCTGAATAACCCTAAATACATCCCTTCCCGGAATGTGAGAGGAATTTAAAATAGGACCCCAGAAAATGCATACTAAGCCCATTTTACCCATCAAAAATCGCCCCCAAAGGAAGCCTTTGGGTAGAACTGAACTCCCCAGGGAAGCCTTTACGCAGCCCCACATGCAACTGGACTCTCTGTGTTCGCTCTTTCTGAAGAACCCTAAATACATCCGTACCGGGAATCTGAGAGGAATTTAAAATAGAGCCCCAGAAATCACGTACAGAGCCCCCTTCGCCCATCAAAAATTGCCCCCAAATAAGCCTTTGGGTACAACTGAACTCCCCAGGGGAGCCTTTACGCAGACCCACATGCAACTGGACTCGCTGTGTTCGCTCTTTCTGAACAACCCTAAATACATCCCTTCCCGGAATGTGAGAGGAATTTAAAATAGGACCCCAGAAAACTCATACAAAGCCCCTTTCACCCATTAAAAATCGCCCCCAAAGGAAGCCTTTGGGTACAACTGAACTCCCCAGGGGAGCCTTTACGCAGCCCCACATGCAACTGGACTCTCTGTGTTCGCTCTTTCTGAACAACCCTAAATATCTCCGTACCAGGAATCTGAGAGGAATTGAAAATAGGACCCCTGGAACCGCGTACAGAGCCTCTTTCGCCCATCAAAAATTGCCCTCAAAGGAAGCTTTGGGTAGAACTGAACTCCCCAGGGGAGACTTTACGCAGCCCCACATGCAACTGGACTCTCTGTGTTCGCTATTTCTGAACAACCCTAAATATCTCCCTACCCAGAATCTGAGAGGAATTTAAAATAGGACCCCAGAAACCGTGTACAGAGCCCCTTTCGCCCATCAAAAATTGCCCTCAAAAGAAGCCTTTGGGTAGAACTGAACTCCCCAGGGGAGCCTTTACGCAGCCCCACATGCAACTGGACTCTCTGTGTTCCCTCTTTCTGAACAACCCTAAATTCGCCCTACCCGGAATCTGTGAGGAATTGAAAATAGGACCCTGGAAAACGTGTACAGAGCATCTTTCACCCATCAAAAATAGCCCCCAAAGGAAGCCTTTGGGTAGAACTGAACTCCCCAGGGGAGCCTTTACGCAGCCCCACATGCAACAGGACTCTCTGTGTTCGCTCTTTCTGAACAACCCTAAATACATCCGTACCGGAATCTGAGAGGAATTGAAATAGGATCCCAGAAATCAGGTACAGAGCCCCATTCACCCATCAAAAATTGCCCCAAAAGGAAGACTTTGGGTACAACTGAACTCCCCAGGGGAGCCTTTACGCAGACCCACATGCAACTGGACTCGCTGTGTTCGCTCTTTCTGAACAACCCTAAATATCTCCGTACCAGGAATCTGAGAGGAATTGAAAATAGGACCCCTGGAACGGCGTACAGAGCCTCTTTCGCCCATCAAAAATTGCCCTCAAAGGAAGCCTTTGGGTAGAACTGAACTCCCCAGGGGAGCCTTTACGCAGCCCCACATGGAACTGGACTCTCTGTGTTCGCTCTTTCAGAACAACCCTAAGTACATCCCTTCCCGGAAGGTGAGAGGAATTTAAAATAGGACCCCAGAAAACGCATACAAAGCCCCTTTCATTCATTAAATATCACCCCCAAAGGAAGCCTTTGGGTACAATTGAACTCCCCAGGGGAGACTTCAAGCAGCACCACATGCAACTGGACTCTCTGTGTTCGCTCTTTCTGAACAACCCTAAATACATCCCTAACCGGAATCTGAGAGGAATTGTAAATATGACCCCAGAAATCACGTACAGAGCCCCTTTCACCCGTCAAAAATTGCCCCCAAAGGAAGCCTTTGGGTAGAACTGAACTCCCCAGGGGAGCCTTTACGCAGCCCCACATGCAACTGGACTCTCTGTGTTCGCTCTTTCTGAACAACCCTAAATATATTCCTACCAGGAATGTGAGAGGAATTTAAAATAGGTCCCCGGAAAACGCATACAAAGCCTCTTTCGCCCATCAAAAATTGCCTCCAAATAAGCCTTTGGGTACAACTGAACTCCCCAGGGGAGCCTTTACGCAGCCCCACATGCAACTGGACTCTCTGTGTTCGCTCTTTCTGAACAACCCTAAAGACATCCCTACCCAGAATCTGAGAGGAATTGAAAATAGGACCCCAGAAACCGCATACAGAGCCCCTTTCGCTCATCAAAAAATGCACCCAAAGGAAGCCTTTGGGTACAATTGAACTCCCCAGGGGAGCTTTATGCAGCCCCACATGCAACTGGACTCTCTGTGTTCGCTCTTTCTGAATAACCCTAAATACATCCCTTCCCGGAATGTGAGAGGAATTTAAACTAGGACCCCAGAAAACGCATACTAAGCCCCTTTTACCCATCAAAAATCGCATTGAAAGGAAGCCTTTGGGTACAACTGAACTCCCCAGGGGAGCCTTTACGCAGCCCCACATGCAACTGGACTCTCTGTGTTCGCTCTTTCTGAACAACCCTAAATACATCCGTACCGGGAATCTGAGAGGAATTTAAAATAGAGCCCCAGAAATCACGTACAGAGCCCCTTTCGCCCATCAAAAATTGCCCCCAAATAAGCCTTTGGGTAGAACTGACCTCCCCAGGGGAGCCTTTACGCAGCCCCACATGCAACTGGACTCTCTGTGTTCGCTCTTTCTGAACAACCCTAAATACATCCCTTCCCGGAATGTGAGAGGAATTTAAAATAGGACCCCAGAAAACACATAAAAAGCCCCTTTCACCCATTAAAAATCGCCCCCAAAGGAAGCCTTTGGGTACAATACTCCCCAGGGGAGCCTTTACGCAGCCCCACATGCAACTGGACTCTCTGTGTTCGCTCTTTCTGAACAACACTAAATACATCCCTTCCCGGAATGTGAGAGGAATTTAAACTAGGACCCCAGAAAACGCATACTAAGCCCCTTTTACGCATCAAAAATCGCATTGAAAGGAAGCCTTTGGGTACAACTGAACTCCCCAGGAGAGCCTTTACGCAGCCCCACATACAACTGGACTCTCTGTGTTCGCTCATTCTGAACAACCCTAAATACATCCGTACCGGGAATCTGAGAGGAATTTAAAATAGAGCCCCAGAAATCATGTACAGAGCCCCTTTCGCCCATCAAAAATTGCCCCCAAATAAGCCTTTGGGTACAACTGAACTCCCCAGGGGAGCCTTTACGCAGCCCCACATGCAACTGGACTCGCTGTGTTCGCTCTTTCTGAAAAACCCTAAATACATCCCTTCCCGGAATGTGAGAGGAATTTAAAATAGGACACCAGAAAACACATAAAAAGCCCCTTTCACCCATTAAAAATCGCCCCCAAAGGAAGCCTTTGGGTACAAAACTCCCCAGGGGAGCCTTTATGCAGCCCCACATGCAACTGGAGTCTCTGTGTTCGCTCTTTCTGAACAACACTAAATACATGCCTAACCGGAATCTCAGAGGAATTGAAAATATGACCCCAGAAATCACGTATAGAGCACCTTTCACCCATCAAAAATTGCCCCCAAAGGAAGCCTTTGGGTAGAACTGAACTCCCCAGGGGAGCCTTTACGCAGCCCCACATGCAACTGGACTCTCTGTGTTCGCTCTTTCTGAACAACCCTAAATACATGCCTAAACGGAATCTGAGAGGAATTGAAAATAGGACCCTGGAAAACGTGCACAGAGCCCCTTTCACCCGTAAAAAATTGCCCCGATAGGAAGCCTTTGGGTAGAACTGAACTCCCCAGGGGAGCCTTTACGCAGCCCCACATGCAACTGGACTCTCTGTGTTCGCTCTTTCTGAACAACCCTAAGTACATCCCTTCCCGGAATGTGAGAGGAATTTAAAATAGGACCCCAGAAAACGCATACAAAGCCCCTTTCATTCATTAAATATCGCCCCCAATGAAGCCTTTGGGTACAATTGAACTCCCCAGGGGAGACTTCACGCAACACCACATGCAACTGGATTCTCTGTGTTCGCTCTTTCTGAACAACCCTAAATACATCCCTAACCGGAATCCGAGAGGAATTGTAAATATGACCCCAGAAATCACGTACAGAGCCCCTTTCACCCGTCAAAAATTGCCCCCAAAGGAAGCCTTTGGGTAGAACTGAACTCCCCAGGGGAGCCTTTACGCAGCCCCACATGCAACTGGACTCGCTGTGTTCGCTCTTTCTGAACAACCCTAAATACATCCCTTCCCGGAATGTGAGAGGAATTTAAAATAGGACCCCAGAAAACTCATACAAAGCCCCTTTCACCCATTAAAAATCGCCCCCAAAGGAAGCCTTTGGGTACAACAGAACTCCCCAGGGGAGCCTTTACGCAGCCCCACATGCAACAGGACTCTCTGTGTTCGCTCTTTCTGAACAACCCTAAATCCATGCCTAACCGGAATCTGAGAGGAATTGAAATAGGACCCCAGAAATCAGGTACAGAGCCCCATTCACCCATCAAAAATTGCCCCCAAAGGAAGCCTTTGGGTACAACTGAACTCCCCAGTGGAGCCTTTACGCAGACCCACATGCAACTGGACTCGCTGTGTTCGCTCTTTCTGAACAACCCTAAATATCTCCGTACCAGGAATCTGAGAGGAATTGAAAATAGGACCCCTGGAACCGCGTACAGAGCCTCTTTCGCCCATCAAAAATTGCCCTCAAAGGAAGCTTTGGGTAGAACTGAACTCCCCAGGGGAGCCTTTACGCAGCCCCACATGGAACTTGACTCTCTGTGTTCGCTCTTTCTGAACAACCCTAAATACATCCCTATCGGTAATCTGAGAGGAATTGAAATAGGACCCTAGAAATGGCGTACAATGCCCCTTTCGCCCATCAAATTTGCCCTGAAAGGAAGCTTTTGGGTACAACTGAACTCCGCAGGGGAGCCTTTACGCAGCCCCACATGCAACTGGACTCTCTGTGTTGGCTCTTTCTGAACAACCCTAAATATATGCCTAACCGGAATCTGAGAGGAATTGAAATAGGACCCCAGAAATCAGGTACAGAGCCCCATTCACCCATCAAAAATTGCCCCCAAAGGAAGCCTTTGGGTACAACTGAACTCACCAGGGGAGCCTTTACGCAGACCCACATGCAACTGGACTCGCTGTGTTCGCTCTTTCTGAACAACCCTAAATATCTCCGTACCAGGAATCTGAGAGGAATTGAAAATAGGACCCCTGGAACCGCGTACAGAGCCTCTTTCGCCCATCAAAAATTGCCCTCAAAGGAAGGCTTTGGGTAGAACTGAACTCCCCAGGGGAGCCTTTACGCAGCCCCACATGGAACTGGACTCTCTGTGTTCGCTCTTTCTGAACAACCCTAAATATATTCCTACCAGGAATGTGAGAGGAATTTAAAATAGGTCCCCGGAAAACGCATACAAAGCCTCTTTCGCCCATCAAAAATTGCCTCCAAATAAGCCTTTGGGTACAACTGAACTCCCCAGGGGAGCCTTTACGCAGCCCCACATGCAACTGGACTCTCTGTGTTCGCTCTTTCTGAACAACCCTAAATACCTCCCTACCCGGAATCTGAGAGGAATTGAAAATAGGACCCCAGAAACCGCATACAGAGCCCCTTTCGCTCATCAAAAAATGCACCCAAAGGAAGCCTTTGGGTACAATTGAACTCCCCAGGGGAGCTTTATGCAGCCCCACATGCAACTGGACTCTCTGTGTTCGCTCTTTCTGAATAACCCTAAATATATCCCTACCCGGAATCTGAGAGGAATTGAAAATAGGACCCCAGAAACCGCGTACAGAGCCCCTTTTCGCCCATCAAAAATTGCCCTCAATGGAAGCCTTTGGGTACAACTGAACTCCCCAGGGGAGCCTTTACGCAGCCCCACATGCAACAGGACTCTCTGAGTTCGCTCTTTCTGAAACAACCCTAAATACTTGTCTTACCGGAATCTGAGAGGAATTGAAAATATGACCCCAGAAATCACGTACAGAGCCGTTTTCACCCATCAAAAATTGCCCTGAAAGGAAGCCTTTGGGTACAACTGAACTCCCCAGGGGATCCTTTACGCAGACCCACATGCAACTGGACTCTCTGTGTTCGCTCTTTCTGAACAACCCTAAATCCATGCCTAACCGGAATCTGAGAGGATTTGAAATACGACCCCAGAAATCAGGTACAGAGCCCCATTCACCCATCAAAAATTGCCCCAAAGGAAGCCTTTGGGTAGAACTGACCTCCCCAGGGGAGCCTTTACGCAGCCCCACATGCAACTGGACTCTCTGTGTTCACTCTTTCTGAACAACCCTAAATATATCACTAACCGGAATCAGAGAGGAATTGAAAATATGACCCCAGAAATCACGTACAGAGCCCCTTTTAACCATCAAAAATTGCCCTGAAAGGAAGCCTTTGGGTAGAACTGACTTCCCCAGGGGAGCCTTTACGCAGCCCCACATGCAACTGGACTCTCTATGTTCGCTCTTTCTGAACAACCCTAAATACATCCCTTCCCGGAATCTGAGAGGAATTTAAAATAGGACCCCAGAAAAAACATAAAAAGCCCCTTTCACCGATCAAAAATCGTCCCCAAAGGAAGACTTTTGGTACAACTGAACTCCCCAGGGGATCCTTTACGCAGCCCCACATGTAACTGGACTCTCTGTGTTCGCTCTTTCTGAACAACCCGTAAATTTTGCCCTACCCGGAGTCTGAGAGGAATTTAAAATAGGACCCTGGAAAACGTGTACAGAGCCCCTTTCACCCATCAAAAATTGCCCCCAAAGGAAGCCTTTGGGTAGAACTGAACTCCCCATGGGAGCCTTTACACAGCCCCACATGCAACTGGACTCGCCGTGTTCGCTCTTTCTGAACAACCCTAAATACATCCCTTCCTGGAATGTGAGAGGAATTTAAAATAGGACCCCAGAAAATGCATACAAAGCCCCTTTCACCCATCAAAAATCTTCCCCAAAGGAAGCCTTTGTGTACAACTGAACTCCCCAGGGGAGCCTTTACGCAGCCCCACATGCAACTGGACTCTCTGTGTTCGCTCTTTCTGAACAATCCTAAATACATCCCTTCCCGGAATCTGAGAGGAATTTAAAATAGGACCGCAGAAAACACATAAAAAGCCCCTTTCATCCATCAAATTCGTCCCCAAAGGAAGCCTTCGGGTACAACTGAACTCCCCAGGGGATCCTTTACTTAGCCCCACATGTAACTGGACTCTCTGTGTTCGTTCTTTCTGAACAACCCTATATTTTGCCCTACCCGGAATCTGAGAGGAATTGAAAATAGGACCCTGGAAAACGTGTACAGAGCCCCTTTCACCCATCAAAAATTGCCCCCAAAGGAAGCCTTTGGGTAGAACTGAACGCCCCATGGGAGCCTTTACACAGCCCCACATGCAACTGGACTCGCTGTGTTCGCTCTTTCTGAACAACCCTAAATCCATGCCTAACCGGAATCTGAGAGGATTTGAAATACGACCCCAGAAATCAGGTACAGAGCCGCATTCACCCATCAAAAATTGCCCCAAAGGAAGCCTTTGGGTAGAACTGACCTCCCCAGGGGAGCCTTTACGCAGCCCCACATGCAACTGGACTCTCTGTGTTCGCTCTTTCGTAACAACCCTAAATATATCACTAACCGGAATCAGAGAGGAATTGAAAATATGACCGCAGAAATCACGTACAGAGCCCCTTTTAACCATCAAAAATTGCCCTGAAAGGAAGCCTTTGGGTAGAACTGACTTCCCCAGGGGAGCCTTTACGCAGCCCCACATGCAACTGGACTCTCTGTGTTCGCTCTTTCTGAACAACCCTAAATACATCCCTTCCCGGAATCTGAGAGGAATTTAAAATAGGACCCCAGAAAAAACATAAAAAGCCCCTTTCACCGATCAAAAATCGTCCCCAAAGGAAGACTTTTGGTACAACTGAACTCCCCAGGGGATCCTTTACGCAGCCCCACATGTAACTGGACTCTCTGTGTTCTCTCTTTCTGAACAACCCTTAAATTTTGCCCTACCCGGAGTCTGAGAGGAATTTAAAATAGGACCCTGGAAAACGTGTACAGAGCCCCTTTCACCCATCAAAAATTGCCCCCAAAGGAAGCCTTTGGGTAGAACTGAACTCCCCATGGGAGCCTTTACACAGCCCCACATGCAACTGGACTCGCCGTGTTCGCTCTTTCTGAACAACCCTAAATACATCCCTTCCTGGAATGTGAGAGGAATTTAAAATAGGACCCCAGAAAATGCATACAAAGCCCCTTTCACCCATCAAAAATCTTCCCCAAAGGAAGCCTTTGTGTACAACTGAACTCCCCAGGGGAGCCTTTACGCAGCCCCACATGCAACTGGACTCTCTGTGTTCGCTCTTTCTGAACAATCCTAAATACATCCCTTCCCGGAATCTGAGAGGAATTTAAAATAGGACCGCAGAAAACACATAAAAAGCCCCTTTCACCCATCAAATTCGTCCCCAAAGGAAGCCTTCGGGTACAACTGAACTCCCCAGGGGATCCTTTACTTAGCCCCACATGTAACTGGACTCTCTGTGTTCGTTCTTTCTGAACAACCCTATATTTTGCCCTACCCGGAATCTGAGAGGAATTGAAAATAGGACCCTGGAAAACGTGTACAGAGCCCCTTTCACCCATCAAAAATTGCCCCCAAAGGAAGCGTTTGGGTAGAACTGAACGCCCCATGGGAGCCTTTACACAGCCCCACATGCAACTGGACTCGCTGTGTTCGCTCTTTCTGAACAACCCTAAATACATGCCTAACCGGAATGTGAGAGGAATTTAAAATAGGACCCCAGAAAATGCATACAAAGCCCCTTTCACCCATCAAAAATCGTCCCCAAAGGAAGCCTTTGGGTACAACTTAACTCCCCCGGGGAGCCTTTACGCAGCCCCACATGCAACTGGACTCTCTGTGTTCGCTACTTCTGAACAACACTAAATACATCCCTAACCGGAATCTGAGAGGAATTGAAAATAGGACCCAGGAAATGGCGTATAAAGCCCCTTTCGCCCATCAAAAATTGCCCTGAAAGGAAGCTTTTGGGTACAACTGAACTCCCCAGGGGAGCCTTTACGCAGCCCCACATGCAACTGGACTCGCTGTGTTCGCTCTTTCTGAACAACCCTAAGTACATCCCTTCCGGAATGTGAGAGGAATTTAAAATATGACCCCATAAAATGCATACAAAGCCCCTTTCACCCATAAAAAATAGCCCCCAAAGGAAGCCTTTGGGTACAACTGAACTCCCCAGGGGAGCCTTTACGCAGCCCCACATGCAACTGGACTCTCTGTGTTCGCTCTTTCTGAACAACCCTAAATACATCCCTACACGGAATCTGAGAGGAATTTAAAATAGGACCCTGGAAATCGTGTAGAAAGCCCCTTTCCCCACAACAAGAATTGCCCTGAAAGGATGCTTTTGGGTACAACTGAACTCCCCAGGGGAGCCTTTACGCAGCCCCAAATGCAACTGGACTCTCTGTGTTCGCTCTTTCTGAACAACCGTAAATACCTCCCTACCCGGAATCTGAGAGGAATTGAAAATAGGACCCCAGAAACCGCATACAGAGCCCCTTTCGCTCATCAAAAAATGCACCGAAAGGAAGCTTTTGGGTACAATTGAACTACCCAGGGGATCCTTTACGCAGCCCCACATGTAACTGGACTCTCTGTGTTCGCTCTTTCTGAACAACCCTAAATATCGCCTTACCCGGAATCTGAGAGGAATTTAAAATAGGACCCTGGAAATCGTGTAGAAAGCCCCTTTCGCCCATCAAGAATTGCCCTGAAAGGAAGCTTTTGGGTACAGTTGAACACCCCAGGGGAGCCTTTACGCAGCCCCACATGCAACTGGACTCTCTGTGTTCGCTCTTTCTGAACAACCCTAAGTACATCCCTTCCCGGAATCTGAGAGGAATTGAAAATAGGTCCCTGGAAAACGTGCACAGAGCCCCTTTCAACCATCAAAAATTCCCCTGAAAGTTAGCCTTTGGGTACAACTGAACTCCCCAGGGGAGCATTTACGCAGTCCCACATGCAACTGGACTCTCTGTGTTTGCTCTTTCTGAACAACCCTAAATACATCCCCACCCGGAATCTCAGAGGAATTTAAAATAGGACCCCAGAAAAAACATAAAAAGCCCCTTTCACCCATCAAAAATCGTCCCCAAAGGAAGACTTTTGGTACAACTGAACTCCCCAGGGGATCCTTTACGCAGCCCCACATGTAACTGGACTCTCTGTGTTCGCTCTTTCTGAACAACCCTAAATTTTGCCCTACCCGGAAACTGAGAGGAATTTAAAATAGGACCCCAGAAAACGTGTACAGAGCCCCTTTCACTCATCAAAAATTGCCCGCAAAGGAAGCCTTTGGGTAGAATTGAACTCCCCAGGGGAGACTTTACACAGCCCCACATGCAACTGGACTCGCCGTGTTCGCTCTTTCTGAACAACCCTAAATACATCCCTTCCCGGAATGTGAGAGGAATTTAAAATAGGACCCCAGAAAATGCTTACAAAGCCCCTTTCACCCATCAAAAATCGTCCCCAAAGGAAGCCTTTGGGTACAACTGAACTCCCCAGGGGAGCCTTTACGCAGCCCCACATGCAACTGGACTCTCTGTGTTCGCTCTTTCTGAACAACCCTAAATACATGCCTAACCGGAATCTGAGAGGAATTGAAAATATGACCCCAGAAATCACGTACAGAGCCCTTTTCACCCATCAAAAATTGCCCTGAAAGGAAGCTTTTGGGAACAACTGAACTCCCCAGGGGAGCCTTTACGCAGCCCCACATGCAACTGGACTCTCTGTGTTCGCTCTTTCTGAACAACCGTAAATACCTCCCTTCCCGGAATCTGAGAGGAATTGAAAATATGACCCCAGAAATCACGTACAGAGCCCTTTTCACCCATCAAAAATTGCCCTGAAAGGAAGCCTTTGGGTACAACTGAACTCCCCAGGGGAGCCTTTACGCAGACCCACATGCAACTGGACTCTCTGTGTTCGCTCTTTCTGAACAACCCTAAATCCATGCCTAACCGGAATCTGAGGGGATTTGAAATAGGACCCCAGAAATCAGGTACAGAGCCCCATTCACCCATCAAAAATTGCCCCAAAGGAAGCCTTTCGGT
The DNA here is from genome assembly GCA_036873955.1 of Mergus octosetaceus. NCBI lineage: Eukaryota > Metazoa > Chordata > Aves > Anseriformes > Anatidae > Mergus > Mergus octosetaceus. The sequence continues at coordinate 189,572 of JBAGBL010000083.1, read as the reverse complement.
ACAACTGAAATCCCCAGTGGAGCCTTTACACAGCCCCACATGCAACTGGACTCGCCGAGTTCACTCTTTCTGAACAACCCTAAATACATCCCTTCCCGGAATGTGAGAGGAATTTAAAATAGGACCCCAGAAAATGAATAGAAAGCCCCTTTCACCCATCAAAAATCGTCCCCAAAGGAAGCCTTTGGGTACAACAGAACTCCCCAGGGGAGCCTTTACGCAGCCCCACATGCAACTGGACTCTCTGTGTTCGCTCTTTCTGAACAACCCTAAATACATGCCTAACCGGAATCTGAGAGGAATTGAAAATATGACCCCAGAAATCACGTACAAAGCCCCTTTCGCCCATCAAAAATTGCCCTGAAAGGAAGCTTTTGGGTACAACTGAACTCCCCAGGGGAGCCTTTACGCAGCCCCACATGCAACTGGACTCTCTGTGTTCGCTCTTTCTGAACAACCCTAAATATCGCCTTACCCGGAATCTGAGAGGAATTTAAAATAGGACCCTGGAAATCATGTAGAAAGCCCCTTTCGCCCATCAAGAATTGCCCTGAAAGGAAGCTTTAGGGTACAGCTGAACACCCCAGGGGAGCCTTTACGCAGCCCCACATGCAACTGGACTCTCTGTGTTCGCTCTTTCTGAACAACCCTAAATACATCCCCACCCGGAATCTCAGAGGAATTTAAAATAGGACCCTGGAAATCGTGTAGAAAGCCCCTTTCGCCCATCAAGAATTGCCCTGAAAGGAAGCTTTTGGGTACAACTGAACTCCCCAGGGGAGCTTTATGCAGCCCCACATGCAACTGGACTCTCTGTGTTCGCTCTTTCTGAATAACCCTAAATATATCCCTACCCGGAATCTGAGAGGAATTGAAAATAGGACCCCAGAAACCGCGTACAGAGCCCCTTTTCGCCCATCAAAAATTGCCCTCAATGGAAGCCTTTGGGTAGAACTGAACTCCCCAGGGGAGCCTTTACGCAGCCCCACATGGAACTGGACTCTCTGTGTTCGCTCTTTCTGAACAACCGTAAATACATCCCTTCCCGGAATCTGAGAGGAATTTAAAATAGGACCCCAGAAAAAACATAAAAAGCCCCTTTCACCCATCAAAAATCGTCCCCAAAGGAAGACTTTTGGTACAACTGAACTCCCCAGGGGATCCTTTACGCAGCCCCACATGTAACTGGACTCTCTGTGTTCGCTCTTTCTGAACAACCCTAAATTTTGCCCTACCCGGAAACTGAGAGGAATTTAAAATAGGACCCTGGAAAACGTGTACAGAGCCCCTTTCACTCATCAAAAATTGCCCGCAAAGGAAGCCTTTGGGTAGAATTGAACTCCCCAGGGGAGACTTTACACAGCCCCACATGCAACTGGACTCGCCGTGTTCGCTCTTTCTGAACAACCCTAAATACATCCCTTCCCGGAATGTGAGAGGAATTTAAAATAGGACCCCAGAAAATGCTTACAAAGCCCCTTTCACCCATCAAAAATCGTCCCCAAAGGAAGCCTTTGGGTACAACTGAACTCCCCAGGGGAGCCTTTACGCAGCCCCACATGCAACTGGACTCTCTGTGTTCGCTCTTTCTGAACAACCCTAAATACATGCCTAACCGGAATCTGAGAGGAATTGAAAATATGACCCCAGAAATCACGTACAGAGCCCTTTTCACCCATCAAAAATTGCCCTGAAAGGAAGCCTTTGGGTACAACTGAACTCCCCAGGGGAGCCTTTACGCAGACCCACATGCAACTGGACTCTCTGTGTTCGCTCTTTCTGAACAACCCTAAATCCATGCCTAACCGGAATCTGAGGGGATTTGAAATAGGACAGCAGAAATCAGGTACAGAGCCCCATTCACCCATCAAAAATTGCCCCAAAGGAAGCCTTTCGGTAAAACTGAACTCCCCATGGGAGCCTTTACACAGCCCCACATGCAACTGGACTCGCCGTGTTCGCTCTTTCTGAACAACCCTAAATACATCCCTTCCCGGAATGTGAGAGGAATTTAAAATAGGACCCCAGAAAATGCATACAAAGCCCCTTTCACCCATCAAAAATCGTCCCCAAAGGAAGCCTTTGGGTACAACAGAACTCCCCAGGGGAGCCTTTACGCAGCCCCACATGCAACTGGACTCTCTGTGTTCGCTCTTTCTGAACAACCCTAAATCCATGCCTAACCGGAATCTGAGGGGATTTGAAATAGGACCCCAGAAATCAGGTACAGAGCCCCATTCACCCATCAAAAATTGCCCCAAAGGAAGCCTTTGGGTACAACTGAACTCCCCAGTGGAGCCTTTACGCAGACCCACATGCAACGGAACTCGCTGTGTTCGCTCTTTCTGAACAACCCTAAATATCTCCCTATCCAGAGTCTGAGAGGAATTGAAAATAGGACCCCAGAAACCGAGTAAAGAGCCCCTTTCACCCATCAAAAATTGCACCCAAAGGAAGCCGTTGGGTAGAACTGACCTCCCCAGGGGAGCCTTTACGCAGCCCCACATGCAACTTGACTCTCTGTGTTCGCTCTTTCTGAACAACCCTAAATACATCCCTTCCCGGAATCTGAGAGGAATTTAAAATAGGACCGCAGAAAACACATAAAAAGCCCCTTTCACCCATCAAAAATCGTCCCCAAAGGAAGCCTTCGGGTACAACTGAACTCCCCAGGGGATCCTTTACGCAGCCCCACATGTAACTGGACTCTCTGTGTTCGTTCTTTATGAACAACCCTATATTTTGCCCTACCCGGAATCTGAGAGGAATTGAAAATAGGACCCAGGAAATGGCGTACAAAGCCCCTTTCGCCCATCAAAAATTGCCTTGAAAGGAAGCTTTTGGGTACAACTGAACTCCCCAGGGGAGCCTTTACGCAGCCCCACATGCAACTGGACTCTCTGTGTTCGCTCTTTCTGAACAACCCTAAGTACATCCCTTCCCGGAATGTGAGAGGAATTGAAAATAGGACCCCAGAAAACGCATACAGAGCCCATTTTACCCATCAAAAATTGCCCCCGAAGGAAGCCTTTGGGAACAACTGAACTCCCCAGGGGAGCCTTTACGCAGCCCCACATGCAACTGGACTCTCTGTGTTCGCTCTTTCTGAATAACCCTAAGTACATCCCTTCCCGGAATGTGAGAGGAATTGAAAATAGGACCCCATAAAACGCATACAAAGCCCCTTTCACCCATCAAAAATAGCCCCCAAAGGAAGCCTTTGGGAACAACTGAACTCCCCAGGGGAGCCTTTACGCAGCCCCACATGCAACTGGACTCTCTGTGTTCGCTCTTTCTGAACAACCCTAAATACATCCCTAACCGGAATCTGAGAGGAATTGAAAATGTGACCCCAGAAATCACGTACAGAGCCCCTTTCACCCATCAAAAATTTCCCTGAAAGGAAGCCTTTGGGTACAACTGAACTCCCCAGGGGAGCCTTTACGCAGCCCCACATGCAACTGGACTCTCTGTGTTCGCTCTTTCTGAACAACCCTAAGTACATCCCTTCCCGGAATGTGAGAGGAATTGAAAATATGACCCCATAAAACGCATAAAAAGCCCCTTTCACCCATCAAAAATACCCCAAAAGGAAGCCTTTGGGAACAACTGAACTCCCCAGGGGAGCCTTTACGCAGCCCCACATGCAACTGGACTCTCTGTGTTCGCTCTTTCTGAACAACCCTAAATACATCCCTAACCGGAATCTGAGAGGAATTGAAAATGTGACCCCAGAAATCACGTACAGACTGGCCCCTTTCACCCATCAAAAATTTCCCCAAAGGAAGCCTTTGTGTACAACTGAACTCCCCAGTGGAGCCTTTACGCAGACCCACATGCAACGGAACTCGCTGTGTTCGCTCTTTCTGAACAACCCTAAATATCTCCCTACCCAGAGTCTGAGAGGAATTGAAAATAGGACCCCAGAAAGCGCGTATAGAGCCTCTTTCGCCCACCAAAAATTGTCCTAAAAATGAAGCCTTTGGGTACAACTGAACTCCCCAGGGTAGCCTTTACGCGGCCCCACATGTAACTGGTCTCTCTGTGTTCGTTCTTTCTGAACAAACCTAAATTTTGCCCTACCCGGAATCTGAGAGGAATTTAAAAAAGGACCCTGGAAATCGTGTAGAAAGCCCCTTTCGCCCATCAAGAATTGCCCTGAAAGGAAGCTTTTGGGTACAACAGAACTCCCCAGGGGAGCCTTTACGCAGCCCCACATGCAACTGGACTCTCTGTGTTCGCTCTTTCTGAAACAACCCTAAATACATCCCTTCCCGGAATGTGAGAGGAATTGAAAATAGGACCCCAGAAAAGGTATACAAACCCCCTTTCACCCGTCAAAAATAGCCCCCAAAGGAAGCCTTTGGGTAGAACTGAACTCCCCAGGGGATCCCTTACGCAGCCCCACATGCAACTGGACTCTCTGTGCTCGCTCTTCCTGAACAACCCTAAATATATCCCTACCCGGAATCTGAGAGGAGTTGAAAATAGGACCCTGGAAAACGTGTACAGAGCCCCTTTCACCCATCAAAAATTGCCCCCAAAGGAAGCCTTTGGGTAGAACTGAACGCCCCATGGGAGCCTTTACACAGCCCCACATGCAACTGGACTCGCTGTGTTCGCTCTTTCTGAACAACCCTAAATACATGCCTAAGCAGAATGTGAGAGGAATTTAAAATAGGACCCCAGAAAATGCATACAAAGCCCCTTTCACCCATCAAAAATCGTCCCCAAAGGAAGCCTTTGGGTACAACTGAACTCCCCAGGGGAGCCTTTACGCAGCCCCACATGCAACTGGACTCTCTGTGTTCGCTATTTCTGAACAACACTAAATACATCCCTAACCTGAATCTGAGAGGAATTGAAAATAGGACCCAGGAAATGGCGTACAAAGCCCCTTTCGCCCATCAAAAATTGCCTCAAAGGAAGCCTTTGGGTACAACTGAACTCCCCAGTGGAGCCTTTACGCAGACCCACATGCAACGGAACTCGCTGTGTTCGCTCTTTCTGAACAACCCTAAATATCTCCCTACCCAGAGTCTGAGAGGAATTGAAAATAGGACCCCAGAAACCGCGTACAGAGCCCCTTTCAACCATCAAAAATTGCCCTGAAAGGAAGCCTTTGGTTAGAACTGAACTCCCCAGGGGAGCCTTTACGCAGCCCCACATGCAACTGGACTCTCTGTGTTCGCTCTTTCTGAACAACCCTAAGTACATCCCTTCCCGGAATGTGAGAGGAATTGAAAATAGGACCCCAGAAAACGCATACAAAGCCCATTTTACCCATCAAAAATTGCCCCCGAAGGAAGCCTTTGGGAACAACTGAACTCCCCAGGGGAGCCTTTACGCAGCCCCACATGCAACTGGACTCTCTGTGTTCGCTCTTTCTGAACAACCCTAAGTACATCCCTTCCCGGAATGTGAGAGGAATTGAAAATATGACCCCATAAAACGCATACAAAGCCCCTTTCACCCATCAAAAATACCCCCAAAGGAAGCCTTTGGGAACAACTGAACTCCCCAGGGGAGCCTTTACGCAGCCCCACATGCAACTGGACTCTCTGTGTTCGCTCTTTCTGAACAATCCTAAATACATCCCTTCCCGGAATGTGAGAGGAATTTAAAATAGGACCCCAGAAAACGCATACAAAGCCCCTTTCACCCATCAAAAATCGCCCCCAAAGGAAGCCTTTGGGAACAACTGAACTCCCCAGGGGAACCTTTACGCAGGCCCACATGCAACTGGACTCTCTGTGTTCGCTCTTTCTGAACAAACCTAAGTACATACCTTCCGGAATGTGAGAGGAATTTAAAATATGACCCAATAAAATGCATACAAAGCCCCTTTCACCCATCAAAAATAGCCCCCAAAGGAAGCCTTTGGGTAGAACTGAACTCCCCAGGGGAGCCTTTATGCAGCCCTACATGCAACTGGACTCTCTGTGTTCGCTCTTTCTGAACAACCCTAAATATATCGCTAACTGGAATCTGAGAGGAATTGAAAATATGACTCCAGAAACCGCGTACAGAGCCTCTTTCGCCAATCAAAAATTGCCCTCAAAGGAAGCCTTTGGGTACAACTGAACTCCCCAGGGGAGCCTTTACGCAGCCCCACATGTAACTGGACTCTCTGTGTTCGCTCTTTCTGAACAACCCTAAATTTTGCCCTACCCGGAATCTGAGAGGAATTTAAAATAGGACCCTGGAAATCGTGTAGAAAGCCCCTTTCGCCCATCAAGTATTGCCCTGAAAGGAAGCTTTTGGGTACAACTGAACTCCCCAGGGGAGCCTTTACGCAGCCCCAAATGCAACTGGACTCTCTGTGTTCGATCTTTCTGAACAACCCTAAATACATCCCTTTCCGGAATGTGAGAGGAATTGAAAATAGGACCCCAGAAAATGCATACAAAGCCCCTTTCACCCATCAAAAATAGCCCCGAAAGGAAGCCTTTGGGAACAACTGAACTCCCCAGGGGAGCCTTTACGCAGCCCCACATGCAACAGGACTCTCTGAGTTCGCTCTTTCTGAACAACCCTAAATGTATCCCTTCCCGGAATGTGAGAGGAATTGAAAATAGGACCCCAGAAAACGCATACAAAGCCCATTTTACCCATCAAAAATTGCCCCCGAAGGAGGCCTTTGGGAACAACTGAACTCCCCAGGGGAGCCTTTACGCAGCCCCACATGCAACTGGACTCTCTGTGTTCGCTCTTTCTGAACAACGCTAAGTACATCCCTTCCGGAATCTGAGAGGAATTGAAAATATGACCCCATAAAACGCATACAAAGCCCCTTTCACCCATCAAAAATACCCCCAAAGGAAGCCTTTGGGAACAACTGAACTCCCCAGGGGAGCCTTTACGCAGCCCCACATGCAACTGGACTCTCTGTGTTCGCTCTTTCTGAACAACCCTAAATACATCCCTACCCGGAATCTGAGAGGAATTGAAAATAGGACCCATGAAATGGCGTACAAAGCCCCTTTCCCCACAAGAAGAATTGCCCTGAAAGGAAGCTTTTGGGTACAACTGAACTGCCCAGGGGAGCCTTTACGCTGCCCCACATGCAACTGGACTCTCTGTGTTCGCTCTTTCTGAACAACCCTAAGTACATCCCTTCCCGGAATCTGAGAGGAATTGAAAATATGACCGTGGAAAACGTGCACAGAGCCCCTTTCACCCATCAAAAATTGCCCTGAAAGTTAGCCTTTGGGTACAACTGAACTCCCCAGGGGAGCCTTTACGCAGCCCCACATGCAACTGGACTCTCTGTGTTCGCTCTTTCTGAAACAACCCTAAATACATCCCTTCCCGGAATGTGAGAGGAATTGAAAATAGGACCCCAGAAAACACAGAAAAAGCCCCTTTCACCCATTAAAAATCACCCCCAAAGGAAGCCTTTGGGTACAACTGAACTCCCCAGGGGAGCCTTTACGCAGCCCCACATGCAACTGGACTCTCTGTGTTCGCTCTTTCTGAACAACCCTAAATATATCGCTAACTGGAATCTGAGAGGAATTGAAAATATGACCCCAGAAATCACGTACAGAGCCCCTTTCACCCGTCAAAAATTGCCCCGAAAGGAAGCATTTGGGTAGAACTGAACTCCCCAGGGGAGCCTTTACGCAGCCCCACATGCAACTGGACTCTCTGTGTTCGCTCTTTCTGAACAACCCTAAGTACATCCCTTCCCGGAATCTGAGAGGAATTGAAAATAGGACCCTGGAAAAGGTGCACAGAGCCCCTTTCACCCATCAAAAATTTCCCTGAAAGGAAGCCTTTGGGTACAACTGAACTCCCCAGGGGAGCCTTTACGCAGCCCCACATGCAACTGGACTCTCTGTGTTCGCTCTTTCTGAACAACCCTAAGTACATCCCTTCCCGGAATGTGAGAGGAATAGAAAATAGGACCCCAGAAAACGCATACAAAGCCCATTTTACCCATCAAACTTTGCCCCCGAAGGAAGCCTTTGGGAACAACTGAACTCCCCAGGAGAGCCTTTACGCAGCCCCACATGCAACTGGACTCTCTGTGTTCGCTCTTTCTGAACAACCCTAAGTACATCCCTTCCCGGAATCTGAGAGGAATTGAAAATAGGACCCTGGAAAACGTGTACAGAGCCCCTTTCACCCATCAAAAATACCCCCAAAGGAAGCCTTTGGGAACAACTGAACTCCCCAGGGGAGCATTTACGCAGCCCCATATGCAACTGGACTCTCTGTGTTCGCTCTTTCTGAACAACCCTAAATACATCCCTAACCGGAATCTGAGAGGAATTGAAAATAGGACCCTGGAAAACGCGTACAGAGCCCCTTTCACCCGTGAAAAATAGCCCCCAAAGGAAGCCTTTGGGTACAACTGAACTCCCCCGGGGAGCTTTTACGCAGCCCCACATGCAACTGGACTCTCTGTGTTCACTCTTTCTGAACAACCCTAAATACATCCCTAACCGGAATTAGAGAGGAATTGAAAATATGACCCCAGAAATCACATACAGAGCCCCTTTCACCCATCAAAAATTGCCCCCAAAGGAAGCCTTTGGGTAGAACTGAACTCCCCAGGGGAGCCTTTACGCAGCCCCACATGCAACTGGACTCTCTGTGTTCGCTCTTTCTGAACAACCCTAAATACATCCCTAACCGGAATCTGAGAGGAATTGAAAATGTGACCCCAGAAATCACGTACAGAGCCCCTTTCAGCCATCAAAAATTTCCCTGAAAGGAAGCCTTTGGGTACAACTGAACTCCCCAGGGGAGCCTTTACGCAGCCCCACATGCAACTGGACTCTCTGTGTTCGCTCTTTCTGAACAACCCTAAGTACATCCCTTCCCGGAATGTGAGAGGAATTGAAAATATGACCCCATAAAACGCATACAAAGCCCCTTTCACCCATCAAAAATAGCCCCCAAAGGAAGCCTTTGGGAACAACTGAACTCCCCAGGAGAGCAATTACGCAGCCCCACATGCAACTGGACTCTCTGTGTTCGCTCTTTCTGAACAACCCTAAATACATCCCTTCCCGGAATCTGAGAGGATTTGAAAATAGGACCCTGGAAAACGTGCACAGAGCCCCTTTCACCCGTCAAAAATTGCCCCGAAGGAAGCCTTTGGGAACAACTGAACTCCCCAGGGGAGCCTTTACGCAGCCCCACATGCAACTGGACTCTCTGTGTTCGCTCTTTCTGAAACAACCCTAAATACATCCCTAACCGGAATGTGAGAGGAATTGAAAATAGGACCCCAGAAAACGCATACAAAGCCCATTTTACCCATCAAAAATTGCCCCCGAAGGAAGCCTTTGGGAACAACTGAACTCCCCAGGGGAGCCTTTACGCAGCCCCACATGCAACTGGACTCTCTGTGTTCGCTCTTTCTGAACAACCCTAAATACATCCCTACCTGGAATCTGAGAGGAATTGAAAATAGGACCCTGGAAAACGCGTACAGAGCCCCTTTCACCCGTCAAAAATAGCCCCCAAAGGAAGCCTTTGGGTACAACTGAACTCCCCCGGGGAGCTTTTACGCAGCCCCACATGCAACTGGACTCTCTGTGTTCGCTCTTTCTGAACAACCCTAAATACATCCCTAACAGGAATCTGAGAGGAATTGAAAATGTGACCCCAGAAATCACGTACAGAGCCCCTTTCACCAATCAAAAATTTCCCTGAAAGGAAGCCTTTGGGTACAACTGAACTCCCCAGGGTAGCCTTTACGCAGCCCCACATGCAACTGGACTCTCTGTGTTCGCTCTTTCTGAACAACCCTAAGTACATCCCTTCCCGGAATCTGAGAGGAATTGAAAATAGGACCCCATAAAACGCATACAAAGCCCCTTTCACCCATCAAAAATAGCCCCGAAAGGAAGCCTTTGGGAACAACTTAACTCCCCAGGGGAGCAATTACGCAGCCCCACATGCAACTGGACTCTCTGTGTTCGCTCTTTCTGAACAACCCTAAATACATCCCTACCTGGAATCTGAGAGGAATTGAAAATAGGACCCTGGAAAACGCGTACAGAGCCCCTTTCACCCATCAAAAATAGCCCCCAAAGGAAGCCTTTGGGTACAACTGAACTCCCCAGGGGAGCCTTTATGCAGCCCCACATGCAACTGGACTCTCTGTGTTCGCTCTTTCTGAATAACCCTAAATACATCCCTTCCCGGAATCTGAGAGGATTTGAAAATAGGACCCTGGAAAACGTGCACAGAGCCCCTTTCACCCATCAAAAATTTCCCTGAAAGTTAGCCTTTGGGTACAACTGAACTCCCCAGGGGAGCCTTTACGCAGCCCCACATGCAACTGGACTCTCTGTGCTCGCTCTTTCTGAACAACCCTAAATACATCCCTACCTGGAATCTGAGAGGAATTGAAAATAGGACCCTGGAAAACGCGTACAGAGCCCCTTTCACCCGTCAAAAATTGCCCCCAAAGGAAGCCTTTGGGTACAACTAAACTCCCCCGGGAAGCTTTTACGCAGCCCCACATGCAACTGGACTCTCTGTGTTCACTCTTTCTGAACAACCCTAAATACATCCCTAACCGGAATCAGAGAGGAATTGAAAATATGACCCCAGAAATCACATACAGAGCCCCTTTCACCCATCAAAAATAGCCCCCAAAGGAAGCCTTTGGGTAGAACTGAACTCCCCAGGGGAGCCTTTACGCAGCCCCACATGCAACTGGACTCTCTGTGTTCGCTCTTTCTGAACAACCCTAAATACATGCCTAAACGGAATCTGAGAGGAATTGAAAATGTGACCCCAGAAATCACGTACAGAGCCCCTTTCACCCATCAAAACTTTCCCTGAAAGTTAGCCTTTGGGTACAACTGAACTCCCCAGGGGAGCCTTTACGCAGCCCCACATGCAACTGGACTCTCTGTGTTCGCTCTTTCTGAACAACCCTAAGAACATCCCTTCCCGGAATGTGAGAGGAATTTAAAATATGACCCCATAAAACGCATACAAAGCCCCTTTCACCCATCAAAAATAGCCCCGAAAGGAAGCCTTTGGGAACAACTTAACTCCCCAGGGTAGCCTTTACGCAGCCCCACATGCAACTGGACTCTCTGTGTTCGCTCTTTCTGAACAACCCTAAATACATCCCTACCTGGAATCTGAGAGGAATTGAAAATAGGACCCTGGAAAACGCGTACAGAGCCCCTTTCACCCATCAAAAATTTCCCTGAATGTTAGCCTTTGGGTACAACTGAACTCCCCAGGGGAGCCTTTACGCAGCCCCACATGCAACTGGACTCTCTGTGTTCGCTCTTTCTGAAACAACCCTAAATACATCCCTACCCGGAATGTGAGAGGAATTGAAAATAGGACCCCAGAAAACGCATACAAAGCCCATTTTACCCATCAAAATTTGCCCCCGAAGGAAGCCTTTGAAACAACTGAACTCCCCAGGGGAGCCTTTACGCAGCCCCACATGCAACTGGACTCTCTGTGTTCGCTCTTTCTGAACAACCCTAAATACATCCCTAACCGGAATCTGAGAGGAATTGAAAATGTGACCCCAGAAATCACGTATAGAGCCCCTTTCACCCATCAAAAATTTCCCTGAAAGGAAGCCTTTGGGTAGAACTGAATTCCCCAGGGGAGCCTTTACGCAGCCCCACATGCAACTGGACTCTCTGTGTTCGCTCTTTCTGAACAACCCTAAATACATCTCTTCCCGGAATCTGAGAGGAATTTAAAATAGGACCCCAGAAAACACAGAAAAATCCCCTTTCACCCATTAAAAATCGCCCGCAAAGGAAGCCTTTGGGTACAACAGAACTCCCCAGGGTAGCCTTTACGCAGCCCCACATGCAACTGGACTCTCTGTGTTCGCTCTTTCTGAACAACCCTAAATACATGTCTAACCGGAATCTGAGAGGAATTGAAAATATGACCCCATAAAACGCATACAAAGCCCCTTTCACCCATCAAAAATAGCCCCCAAAGGAAGCCTTTGGGAACAACTGAACTCCCCAGATGAGCAATTACGCAGCCCCACATGCAACTGAACTCTCTGCGTTCGCTCTTTCTGAACAACCCTAAATACATCCCTACCTGTAATCTGAGAGGAATTGAAAATAGGACCCTGGAAAACGCGTACAGAGCCCCTTTCACCCATCAAAAATAGCCCCCAAAGGAAGCCTTTGGGTACAACTGAACTCCCCAGGGGAGCCTTTACGCAGCCCCACATGCAACTGGACTCTCTGTGTTCGCTCTTTCTGAACAACCCTAAATAGATGCCTAACCAAAATCTCAGAGGAATTGAAAATATGACCCCAGAAATCACGTACAGAGCCCCTTTCACCCATCAAAAATTGCCCTGAAAGGAAGCCTTTGGGTAGAACTGAACTCCCCAGGGGAGCCTTTACGCAGCCCCACATGCAACTGGACTCTCTGTGTTCGCTCTTTCTGAACAACCCTAAATACATCCCTTCCCGGAATGTGAGAGGAATTTAAAATAGGACACCAGAAAACGCATACAAAACCCCTTTCACCCATTAAAAATCGCCCCCAAATGAAGCCTTTGGGTACAACAGAACTCCCCAGGGGAGCCTTTACGCAGCCCCACATGCAACTGGACTCTCTGTGTTCGCTCTTTCTGAACAACCCTAAATACATCCCTAACCTGAATCAGAGAGGAATTGAAAATATGACCCAGAAATCACGTACAGAGCCCCTTTCACCCATCAAATATTTCCCTGAAAGGAAGCCTTTGGGTAGAACTGAACTCCCCAGGGGAGCCTTTACCCAGTCCCACATGCAACTGGACACTCTGTGTTCGCTCTTTCTGAACAACCCTAAATACATCCCTTCCCGGAATGTGAGAGGAATTTAAAATAGGACACCAGAAAACGCGTACAGAGCCCCTTTCACCCATTAAATTCGCCCGCAAAGGAAGCCTTTGGGTACAACAGAACTCCCCAGGGGAGGCTTTACGCAGCCCCACATGCAACTGGACTCTCTGTGTTCGCTCTTTCTGAACAACCCTAAGTACATCCCTTCCTGGAATGTGAGAGGAATTTAAAATATGACCCCATAAAACGCATACAAAGCCCCTTTCACCAATCAAAAATAGCCCCCAAAGGAAGCCTTTGGGAACAACTGAACTCTCAGGGAAGCATTTACGCAGCCCCACATGCAACTGGACTCTCTGTGTTCGCTCTTTCTGAACAACCCTAAATACATCCCTACCTGGAATCTGAGAGGAATTGAAAATAGGACCCTGGAAAACGCGTACAGAGCCCCTTTCACCCGTCAAAAATAGACCTCAAAGTAAGCCTTTGGGTACAACAGAACTCCCCAGGGGAGCCTTTACGCAGCCCCATATGCAACTGGACTCTCTGTGTTCGCTCTTTCTGAACAACCCTAAATACATCCCTACCTGGAATCTGAGAGGAATTGAAAATAGGACCCTGGAAAACGCGTATAGAGCCCCTTTCACCCGTGAAAAATAGCCCCCAAAGGAAGCCTTTGGGTACAACTGAACTCCCCCGGGGAGCTTTTACGCAGCCCCACATGCAACTGGACTCTCTGTGTTCACTCTTTCTGAACAACCCTAAATACATCCCTAACCGGAATTAGAGAGGAATTGAAAATATGACCCCAGAAATCACATACAGAGCCCCTTTCACCCATCAAAAATTGCCCCCAAAGGAAGCCTTTGGGTAGAACTGAACTCCCCAGGGGAGCCTTTACGCAGCCCCACATGCAACTGGACTCTCTGTGTTCGCTCTTTCTGAACAACCCTAAATACATCCCTAACCGGAATCTGAGAGGAATTGAAAATGTGACCCCAGAAATCACGTACAGAGCCCCTTTCACCAATCAAAAATTTCCCTGAAAGGAAGCCTTTGTGTACAACTGAACTCCCCAGGGTAGCCTTTACGCAGCCCCACATGCAACTGGACTCTCTGTGTTCGCTCTTTCTGAACAACCCTAAGTACATCCCTTCCCGGAATCTGAGAGGAATTGAAAATATGACCCCATAAAACGCATACAAAGCCCCTTTCACCCATCAAAAATAGCCCCGAAAGGAAGCCTTTGGGAACAACTTAACTCCCCAGGGGAGCAATTACGCAGCCCCACATGCAACTGGACTCTCTGTGTTCGCTCTTTCTGAACAACCCTAAATACATCCCTACCTGGAATCTGAGAGGAATTGAAAATAGGACCCTGGAAAACGCGTACAGAGCCCCTTTCACCCATCAAAAATAGCCCCCAAAGGAAGCCTTTGGGTACAACTGAACTCCCCAGGGGAGCCTTTACGCAGCCCCACATGCAACTGGACTCTCTGTGTTCGCTCTTTCTGAATAACCCTAAATACATCCCTTCCCGGAATCTGAGAGGATTTGAAAATAGGACCCTGGAAAACGTGCACAGAGCCCCTTTCACCCATCAAAAATTTCCCTGAAAGTTAGCCTTTGGGTACAACTGAACTCCCCAGGGGAGCCTTTACGCAGCCCCACATGCAACTGGACTCTCTGTGTTCGATCTTTCTGAAACAACCCTAAATACATCCCTACCCGGAATGTGAGAGGAATTGAAAATAGGACCCCAGAAAACGCATACAAAGCCCATTTTACCCATCAAAAATTGCCCCCGAAGGAAGCCTTTGGGAACAACTGAACTCCCCAGGGGAGCCTTTACGCAGCCCCACATGCAACTGGACTCTCTGTGTTCGCACTTTCTGAACAACCCTAAGTACATCCCTTCCCGGAATCTGAGAGGAATTGAAAATAGGACCCTGGAAAACGTGTACAGAGCCCCTTTCACCCATCAAAAATTGCCCCCAAAGGAAGCCTTTGGGTACAACTAAACTCCCCCGGGAAGCTTTTACGCAGCCCCACATGCAACTGGACTCTCTGTGTTCACTCTTTCTGAACAACCCTAAATACATCCCTAACCGGAATCAGAGAGGAATTGAAAATATGACCCCAGAAATCACATACAGAGCCCCTTTCACCCATCAAAAATAGCCCCCAAAGGAAGCCTTTGGGTAGAACTGAACTCCCCAGGGGAGCCTTTACGCAGCCCCACATGCAACTTGACTCTCTGTGTTCGCTCTTTCTGAACAACCCTAAATACATCCCTAACCGGAATCTGAGAGGAATTGAAAATAGGACCCCAGAAATCACGTACAGAGCCCCTTTCACCCATCAAAACTTTCCCTGAAAGTTAGCCTTTGGGTACAACTGAACTCCCCAGGGGAGCCTTTACGCAGCCCCACATGCAACTGGACTCTCTGTGTTCGCTCTTTCTGAACAACCCTAAGTACATCCCTTCCCGGAATGTGAGAGGAATTTAAAATATGACCCCATAAAACGCATACAAAGCCCCTTTCACCCATCAAAAATAGCCCCGAAAGGAAGCCTTTGGGAACAACTTAACTCCCCAGGGGAGCAATTACGCAGCCCCACATGCAACTGGACTCTCTGTGTTCGCTCTTTCTGAACAACCCTAAATACATCCCTACCTGGAATCTGAGAGGAATTGAAAATAGGATCCTGGAAAACGCGTAAAGAGGCCCTTTCACCCATCAAAAATTTCCCTGAATGTTAGCCTTTGGGTACAACTGAACTCCCCAGGGGAGCCTTTACGCAGCCCCACATGCAACTGGACTCTCTGTGTTCGCTCTTTCTGAACAACCCTAAATACATCCCTACCCGGAATGTGAGAGGAATTGAAAATAGGACCCCAGAAAACGCATACAAAGCCCATTTTACCCATCAAAATTTGCCCCCGAAGGAAGCCTTTGAAACAACTGAACTCCCCAGGGGAGCCTTTACGCAGCCCCACATGCAACTGGACTCTCTGTGTTCGCTCTTTCTGAACAACCCTAAATACATCCCTAACCGGAATCTGAGAGGAATTGAAAATGTGACCCCAGAAATCACGTATAGAGCCCCTTTCACCCATCAAAAATTTCCCTGAAAGGAAGCCTTTGGGTAGAACTGAATTCCCCAGGGGAGCCTTTACGCAGCCCCACATGCAACTGGACTCTCTGTGTTCGCTCTTTCTGAACAACCCTAAATACATCTCTTCCCGGAATCTGAGAGGAATTTAAAATAGGACCCCAGAAAACACAGAAAAATCCCCTTTCACCCATTAAAAATCGCCCTCAAAGGAAGCCTTTGGGTACAACAGAACTCCCCAGGGTAGCCTTTACGCAGCCCCACATGCAACTGGACTCTCTGTGTTCGCTCTTTCTGAACAACACTAAATACATGTCTAACCGGAATCTGAGAGGAATTGAAAATATGACCCCATAAAACGCATACAAAGCCCCTTTCACCCATCAAAAATAGCCCCCAAAGGAAGCCTTTGGGAACAACTGAACTCCCCAGATGAGCAATTACGCAGCCCCACATGCAACTGAACTCTCTGCGTTCGCTCTTTCTGAACAACCCTAAATACATCCCTACCTGTAATCTGAGAGGAATTGAAAATAGGACCCTGGAAAACGCGTACAGAGCCCCTTTCACACATCAAAAATAGCCCCCAAAGGAAGCCTTTGGGTACAACTGAACTCCCCAGGGGAGCCTTTACGCAGCCCCACATGCAACTGGACTCTCTGTGTTCGCTCTTTCTGAACAACCCTAAATAGATGCCTAACCAAAATCTCAGAGGAATTGAAAATATGACCCCAGAAATCACGTACAGAGCCCCTTTCACCCATCAAAAATTGCCCTGAAAGGAAGCCTTTGGGTAGAACTGAACTCCCCAGGGGAGCCTTTACGCAGCCCCACATGCAACTGGACTCTCTGTGTTCGCTCTTTCTGAACAACCCTAAATACATCCCTTCCCGGAATGTGAGAGGAATTTAAAATAGGACACCAGAAAACGCATACAAAACCCCTTTCACCCATTAAAAATCGCCCCCAAATGAAGCCTTTGGGTACAACAGAACTCCCCAGGGGAGCCTTTACGCAGCCCCACATGCAACTGGACTCTCTGTGTTCGCTCTTTCTGGACAACCCTAAATACATCCCTAACCTGAATCAGAGAGGAATTGAAAATATGACCCAGAAATCACGTACAGAGCCCCTTTCACCCATCAAATATTTCCCTGAAAGGAAGCCTTTGGGTAGAACTGAACTCCCCAGGGGAGCCTTTACCCAGTCCCACATGCAACTGGACACTCTGTGTTCGCTCTTTCTGAACAACCCTAAATACATCCCTTCCCGGAATGTGAGAGGAATTTAAAATAGGACACCAGAAAACGCGTACAGAGCCCCTTTCACCCATTAAATTCGCCCGCAAAGGAAGCCTTTGGGTACAACAGAACTCCCCAGGGGAGGCTTTACGCAGCCCCACATGCAACTGGACTCTCTGTGTTCGCTCTTTCTGAACAACCCTAAGTACATCCCTTCCTGGAATGTGAGAGGAATTTAAAATATGACCCCATAAAACGCATACAAAGCCCCTTTCACCAATCAAAAATAGCCCCCAAAGGAAGCCTTTGGGAACAACTGAACTCTCAGGGAAGCATTTACGCAGCCCCACATGCAACTGGACTCTCTGTGTTCGCTCTTTCTGAACAACCCTAAATACATCCCTACCTGGAATCTGAGAGGAATTGAAAATAGGACCCTGGAAAACGCGTACAGAGCCCCTTTCACCCGTCAAAAATAGACCTCAAAGTAAGCCTTTGGGTACAACAGAACTCCCCAGGGGAGCCTTTACGCAGCCCCACATGCAACTGGACTCTCTGTGTTCACTCTTTCTGAACAACCCTAAATATATCCCTAACCGGAATCTGAGAGGAATTGAAAATATGACTCCAGAAATCAAGTACAGAGGCCCTTTCACCCATCAAAAATTGCCCCCAAAGGAAGCCTTTGGGTAGAACTGAACTCCCCAGGGGAGCCTTTACGCAGCCCCACATGCAACTGGACTCTCTGTGTTCGCTCTTTCTGAACAACCCTAAATACATCCCTAACCGGAATCTGAGAGGAAATGAAAATGTGACCCCAGAAATCACGTACAGAGCCCCTTTCAGCCATCAAAAATTTCCCTGAAAGGAAGCCTTTGGGTACAACTGAACTCCCCAGGGGAGCCTTTACGCAGCCCCACATGCAACTGGACTCTCTGTGTTCGCTCTTTCTGAACAACCCTAAGTACATCCCTTCCCGGAATGTGAGAGGAATTGAAAATATGACCCCATAAAACGCATACAAAGCCCCTTTCACCCATCAAAAATAGCCCCCAAAGGAAGCCTTTGGGAACAACTGAACTCCCCAGGAGAGCAATTACGCAGCCCCACATGCAACTGGACTCTCTGTGTTCGCTCTTTCTGAACAACCCTAAATACATCCCTACCTGGAATCTGAGAGGAATTGAAAATAGGACCCTGGAAAACTCGTACAGAGCCCCTTTCACCCATCAAAAATAGCCCCCAAAGGAAGCCTTTGGGTACAACTGAACTCCCCAGGGGAGCCTTTACGCAGCCCCACATGCAACTGGACTCTCTGTGTTCGCTCTTTCTGAACAACCCTAAATACATCCCTTCCCGGAATCTGAGAGGATTTGAAAATAGGACCCTGGAAAACGTGCACAGAGCCCCTTTCACCCATCAAAAATTTCCCTGAAAGTTAGCCTTTGGGTACAACTGAACTCCCCAGGGGAGCCTTTACGCAGCCCCACATGCAACTGGACTCTCTGTGTTCGCTCTTTCTGAAACAACCCTAAATACATCCCTAACCGGAATGTGAGAGGAATTGAAAATAGGACCCCAGAAAACGCATACAAAGCCCATTTTACCCATCAAAAATTGCCCCCGAAGGAAGCCTTTGGGAACAACTGAACTCCCCAGGGGAGCCTTTACGCAGCCCCACATGCAACTGGACTCTCTGTGTTCGCTCTTTCTGAACAACCCTAAATACATCCCTAACCGGAATCTGAGAGGAATTGAAAATAGGACCCTGGAAAACGCGTACAGAGCCCCTTTCACCCGTCAAAAATAGCCCCCAAAGGAAGCCTTTGGGTACAACTGAACTCCCCCGGGGAGCTTTTACGCAGCCCCACATGCAACTGGACTCTCTGTGTTCGCTCTTTCTGAACAACCCTAAAGACATCCCTAACTGGAATCTGAGAGGAATTGAAAATGTGACCCCAGAAATCACGTACAGAGCCCCTTTCACCAATCAAAAAATTCCCTGTAAGGAAGCCTTTGGGTACAACTGAACTCCCCAGGGTAGCCTTTACGCAGCCCCACATGCAACTGGACTCTCTGTGTTCGCTCTTTCTGAACAACCCTAAGTACATCCCTTCCCGGAATCTGAGAGGAATTGAAAATATGACCCCATAAAACGCATACAAAGCCCCTTTCACCCATCAAAAATAGCCCCGAAAGGAAGCCTTTGGGAACAACTTAACTCCCCAGGGGAGCAATTACGCAGCCCCACATGCAACTGGACTCTCTGTGTTCGCTCTTTCTGAACAACCCTAAATACATCCCTACCTGGAATCTGAGAGGAATTGAAAATAGGACCCTGGAAAACGCGTACAGAGCCCCTTTCACCCATCAAAAATAGCCCCCAAAGGAAGCCTTTGGGTACAACTGAACTCCCCAGGGGAGCCTTTACGCAGCCCCACATGCAACTGGACTCTCTGTGTTCGCTCTTTCTGAATAACCCTAAATACATCCCTTCCCGGAATCTGAGAGGATTTGAAAATAGGACCCTGGAAAACGTGCACAGAGCCCCTTTCACCCATCAAAAATTTCCCTGAAAGTTAGCCTTTGGGTACAACTGAACTCCCCAGGGGAGCCTTTACGCAGCCCCACATGCAACTGGACTCTCTGTGTTCGATCTTTCTGAAACAACCCTAAATACATCCCTACCCGGAATGTGAGAGGAATTGAAAATAGGACCCCAGAAAACGCATACAAAGCCCATTTTACCCATCAAAAATTGCCCCCGAAGGAAGCCTTTGGGAACAACTGAACTCCCCAGGGGAGCCTTTACGCAGCCCCACATGCAACTGGACTCTCTGTGTTCGCTCTTTCTGAACAACCCTAAGTACATCCCTTCCCGGAATCTGAGAGGAATTGAAAATAGGACCCTGGAAAACGTGTACAGAGCCCCTTTCACCCATCAAAAATACCCCCAAAGGAAGCCTTTGGGAACAACTGAACTCCCCAGGGGAGCCTTTACGCAGCCCCACATGCAACTGGACTCTCTGTGCTCGCTCTTTCTGAACAACCCTAAATACATCCCTACCTGGAATCTGAGAGGAATTGAAAATAGGACCCTGGAAAACGCGTACAGAGCCCCTTTCACCCGTCAAAAATTGCCCCCAAAGGAAGCCTTTGGGTACAACTAAACTCCCCCGGGAAGCTTTTACGCAGCCCCACATGCAACTGGACTCTCTGTGTTCACTCTTTCTGAACAACCCTAAATACATCCCTAACCGGAATCAGAGAGGAATTGAAAATATGACCCCAGAAATCACATACAGAGCCCCTTTCACCCATCAAAAATAGCCCCCAAAGGAAGCCTTTGGGTAGAACTGAACTCCCCAGGGGAGCCTTTACGCAGCCCCACATGCAACTGGACTCTCTGTGTTCGCTCTTTCTGAACAACCCTAAATACATCCCTAACCGGAATCTGAGAGGAATTGAAAATAGGACCCCAGAAATCACGTACAGAGCCCCTTTCACCCATCAAAACTTTCCCTGAAAGTTAGCCTTTGGGTACAACTGAACTCCCCAGGGGAGCCTTTACGCAGCCCCACATGCAACTGGACTCTCTGTGTTCGCTCTTTCTGAACAACCCTAAATACATCCCTACCTGGAATCTGAGAGGAATTGAAAATAGGATCCTGGAAAACGCGTAAAGAGCCCCTTTCACCCATCAAAAATTTCCCTGAATGTTAGCCTTTGGGTACAACTGAACTCCCCAGGGGAGCCTTTACGCAGCCCCACATGCAACTGGACTCTCTGTTTTCGCTCTTTCTGAACAACCCTAAATACATCCCTAACCGGAATCTGAGAGGAATTGAAAATGTGACCCCAGAAATCACGTATATAGCCCCTTTCACCCATCAAAAATTTCCCTGAAAGGAAGCCTTTGGGTAGAACTGAATTCCCCGGGGGAGCCTTTACGCAGCCCCACATGCAACTGGACTCTCTGTGTTCGCTCTTTCTGAACAACCCTAAATACATCTCTTCCCGGAATCTGAGAGGAATTTAAAATAGGACCCCAGAAAACACAGAAAAATCCCCTTTCACCCATTAAAAATCGCCCGCAAAGGAAGCCTTTGGGTACAACAGAACTCCCCAGGGTAGCCTTTACGCAGCCCCACATGCAACTGGACTCTCTGTGTTCGCTCTTTCTGAACAACCCTAAATACATGTCTAACCGGAATCTGAGAGGAATTGAAAATATGACCCCATAAAACGCATACAAAGCCCCTTTCACCCATCAAAAATAGCCCCCAAAGGAAGCCTTTGGGAACAACTGAACTCCCCAGATGAGCAATTACGCAGCCCCACATGCAACTGGACTCTCTGTGTTCGCTCTTTCTGAACAAGCTAAATAGATGCCTAACCAAAATCTCAGAGGAATTGAAAATATGACCCCAGAAATCACGTACAGAGCCCCTTTCACCCATCAAAAATTGCCCTGAAAGGAAGCCTTTGGGTAGAACTGAACTCCCCAGGGGAGCCTTTACGCAGCCCCACATGCAACTGGACTCTCTGTGTTCGCTCTTTCTGAACAACCCTAAATACATCCCTTCCCGGAATGTGAGAGGAATTTAAAATAGGACACCAGAAAACGCATACAAAACCCCTTTCACCCATTAAAAATCGCCCCCAAATGAAGCCTTTGGGTACAACAGAACTCCCCAGGGGAGCCTTTACGCAGCCCCACATGCAACTGGACTCTCTGTGTTCGCTCTTTCTGAACAACCCTAAATACATCCCTAACCTGAATCAGAGAGGAATTGAAAATATGACCCAGAAATCACGTACAGAGCCCCTTTCACCCATCAAATATTTCCCTGAAAGGAAGCCTTTGGGTAGAACTGAACTCCCCAGGGGAGCCTTTACCCAGTCCCACATGCAACTGGACACTCTGTGTTCGCTCTTTCTGAACAACCCTAAATACATCCCTTCCCGGAATGTGAGAGGAATTTAAAATAGGACACCAGAAAACGCGTACAGAGCCCCTTTCACCCATTAAATTCGCCCGCAAAGGAAGCCTTTGGGTACAACAGAACTCCCCAGGGGAGGCTTTACGCAGCCCCACATGCAACTGGACTCTCTGTGTTCGCTCTTTCTGAACAACCCTAAGTACATCCCTTCCTGGAATGTGAGAGGAATTTAAAATATGACCCCATAAAACGCATACAAAGCCCCTTTCACCAATCAAAAATAGCCCCCAAAGGAAGCCTTTGGGAACAACTGAACTCTCAGGGAAGCATTTACGCAGCCCCACATGCAACTGGACTCTCTGTGTTCGCTCTTTCTGAACAACCCTAAATATATCCCTAACCGGAATCTGAGAGGAATTGAAAATATGACTCCAGAAATCAAGTACAGAGGCCCTTTCACCCATCAAAAATTGCCCCCAAAGGAAGCCTTTGGGTAGAACTGAACTCCCCAGGGGAGCCTTTACGCAGCCCCACATGCAACTGGACTCTCTGTGTTCGCTCTTTCTGAACAACCCTAAATACATCCCTACCCGGAATGTGAGAGGAATTGAAAATAGGACCCCAGAAAACGCATACAAAGCCCATTTTACCCATCAAAATTTGCCCCCGAAGGAAGCCTTTGAAACAACTGAACTCCCCAGGGGAGCCTTTACGCAGCCCCACATGCAACTGGACTCTCTGTGTTCGCTCTTTCTGAACAACCCTAAATACATCCCTAACCGGAATCTGAGAGGAATTGAAAATGTGACCCCAGAAATCACGTATAGAGCCCCTTTCACCCATCAAAAATTTCCCTGAAAGGAAGCCTTTGGGTAGAACTGAATTCCCCAGGGGAGCCTTTACGCAGCCCCACATGCAACTGGACTCTCTGTGTTCGCTCTTTCTGAACAACCCTAAATACATCCCTACCTGGAATCTGAGAGGAATTGAAAATAGGACCCTGGAAAACGCGTACAGAGCCCCTTTCACCCGTCAAAAATAGACCTCAAAGTAAGCCTTTGGGTACAACAGAACTCCCCAGGGTAGCCTTTACGCAGCCCCACATGCAACTGGACTCTCTGTGTTCGCTCTTTCTGAACAACCCTAAATATATCCCTAACCGGAATCTGAGAGGAATTGAAAATATGACTCCAGAAATCAAGTACAGAGGCCCTTTCACCCATCAAAAATTGCCCCCAAAGGAAGCCTTTGGGTAGAACTGAACTCCCCAGGGGAGCCTTTACGCAGCCCCACATGCAACTGGACTCTCTGTGTTCGCTCTTTCTGAACAACCCTAAATACATGCCTAACCGGAATCTCAGAGGAATTGAAAATATGACCCCAGAAATCACGTACAGAGCCCCTTTCACCTGTCAAAAATAGACCCCAAAGGAAGCCTTTGGGTACAACTGAACTCCCCAGGGGAGCCTTTACGCAGCCCCACATGCAACTGGACTCTCTGTGTTCGCTCTTTCTGAACAACCCTAAATACTTGTCTTACCGGAATCTGAGAGGAATTGAAAATATGACCCCAGAAATCACGTACAGAGCACCTTTCACCCATCAAAAATTGCCCCCAAAAAAAGCCTTTGGGTAGAACTGAACTCCCCAGGGGAGCCTTTACGCAGCCCCACATGCAACTGAACTCTCTGTGTTCGCTCTTTCTGAACAACCCTAAGTACATCCCTTCCCGGAATGTGAGAGGAATTTAAAATAGTACCCCAGAAAACACAGAAAAAGCCCCTTTCACCCATTAAAAATCGCCCCCAAAGGAAGCCTTTGGGTACAACAGAACTCCCCAGGGTAGCCTTTACGCAGCCCCACATGCAACTGAACTCTCTGTGTTCGCTCTTTCTGAACAACCCTAAGTACATCCCTTCCCGGAATGTGAGAGGAATTTAAAATATGACCCCATAAAACGCATACAAAGCCCCTTTCACCCATCAAAAATAGCCCCGAAAGGAAGCCTTTGGGTAGAACTGAACTCCCCAGGGGAGCAATTACGCAGCCCCACATGCAACTGGACTCTCTGTGTTCGCTCTTTCTGAACAACCCTAAATACATCCCTACCTGGAATCTGAGAGGAATTGAAAATAGGACCCTGGAAAACGCGTACAGAGCCCCTTTCACCTGTCAAAAATAGACCCCAAAGGAAGCCTTTGGGTACAACTGAACTCCCCAGGGGAGCCTTTACGCAGCCCCACATGCAACTGGACTCTCTGTGTTCGCTCTTTCTGAACAACCCTAAATACATCCCTAACCGGAATCTGAGAGGAATTGAAAATATGACTCCAGAAATCAAGTACAGAGCCCCTTTCACCCATCAAAAATTGCCCTGAAAGGAAGCCTTTGGGTACAACTGAACTCCCCAGGGGAGCCTTTACGCAGCCCCACATGCAACTGGACTCTCTGTGTTCGCTCTTTCTGAACAACCCTAAATACATGCCTAACCGGAATCTCAGAGGAATTGAAAATATGACCCCAGAAATCACGTACAGAGCCCCTTTCACCCATCAAAAATTGCCCCCGAAGGAAGCCTTTGGGTACAACAGAACTCCCCAGGGTAGCCTTTACGCAGCCCCACATGCAACTGGACTCTCTGTGTTCGCTCTTTCTGAACAACCCTAAGTACATCCCTTCCCGGAATCTGAGAGGAATTGAAAATAGGACCCCATAAAACGCATACAAAGCCCCTTTCACCCATCAAAAATAGCCCCGAAAGGAAGCCTTTGGGTAGAACTGAACTCCCCAGGGGAGCAATTACGCAGCCCCACATGCAACTGGACTCTCTGTGTTCGCTCTTTCTGAACAACCCTAAATACATCCCTACCTGGAATCTGAGAGGAATTGAAAATAGGACCCTGGAAAACGCGTACAGAGCCCCTTTCACCCGTCAAAAATAGACCCCAAAGGAAGCCTTTGGGTACAACTGAACTCCCCAGGGGAGCCTTTACGCAGCTCCACATGCAACTGGACTCTCTGTGTTCGCTCTTTCTGAACAACCCTAAATACATCCCTACCTGGAATCTGAGAGGAATTGAAAATAGGACCCTGGAAAACGCGTACAGAGCCCCTTTCACCCGTCAAAAATAGACCCCAAAGGAAGCCTTTGGGTACAACTGAACTCCCCAGGGGAGCCTTTACGCAGCTCCACATGCAACTGGACTCTCTGTGTTCGCTCTTTCTGAACAACCCTAAATACATCCCTAACCGGAATCTGAGAGGAATTGAAAATATGACTCCAGAAATCAAGTACAGAGCCCCATTCACCCATCAAAAATTGCCCCCAAAGGAAGCCTTTGGGTAGAACTGAACTCCCCAGGGGAGCCTTTACGCAGCCCCACATGCAACTGGACTCTCTGTGTTCGCTCTTTCTGAACAACCCTAAATACATGCCTAACCGGAATCTCAGAGGAATTGAAAATATGACCCCAGAAATCACGTACAGAGCCCCTTTCACCCATCAAAAATTGCCCCCAAAGGAAGCCTTTGGGTAGAACTGAACTCCCCAGGGTAGCCTTTACGCAGCCCCACATGCAACTGGACTCTCTGTGTTCGCTCTTTCTGAACAACCCTAAGTATATCCCTTCCCGGAATGTGAGAGGAATTCAAAATATGACACCATAAAACGCATACAAAGCCCCTTTCACCCATCAAAAATAGCCCCCAAAGGAAGCCTTTGGGTACAACTGAACTCCCCAGGGGAGCCTTTACGCAGCCCCACATGCAACTGGACTCTCTGTGTTTGCTCTTTCTGAACAACCCTAAATACATCCCTACCTGGAATCTGAGAGGAATTGAAAATATGACCCCAGAAATCAAGTACAGAGCCCCTTTCACCCATCAAAAATAGCCCCCAAAGGAAGCCTTTGGGTACAACTGAACTCCCCAGGGGAGCCTTTACGCAGCCCCACATGCAACTGGACTCTCTGTGTTCGCTCTTTCTGAACAACCCTTAGTACATCCCTTCCCGGAATCTGAGAGGAATTGAAAATAGGACCCTGGAAAACGCGTACAGAGCCCCTTTCACCCATCAAAAATAGCCCCGAAAGGAAGCCTTTGGGTAGAACTGAACTCCCCAGGGGAGCAATTACGCAGCCCCACATGCAACTGGACTCTCTGTGTTCGCTCTTTCTGAACAACCCTAAATACATCCCTACCTGGAATCTGAGAGGAATTGAAAATAGGACCCTGGAAAACGCGTACAGAGCCCCTTTCACCCGTCAAAAATAGACCCGAAAGGAAGCCTTTGGGTACAACTGAACTCCCCAGGGGATCCCTTACGCAGCCCCACATGCAACTGGACTCTCTGTGCTCGCTCTTCCTGAACAACCCTAAATATATCCCTAACCAGAATCTGAGAGGAATTGAAAATAGGACCCTGGAAAACGTGTACAGAGCCCCTTTCACCCATCAAAAATACCCCCAAAGGAAGCCTTTGGGAACAACTGAACTCCCCAGGGGAGCATTTACGCAGCCCCACATGCAACTGGACTCTCTGTGTTCGCTCTTTCTGAACAACCCTAAGTACATCCCTTCCCGGAATCTGAGAGGAATTGAAAATAGGACCCTGGAAAACGTGCACAGAGCCCCTTTCACCTATCAAAAATTTCCCTGAAAGTTAGCCTTTGGGTACAACTGAACTCCCCAGGGGAGCCTTTACGCAGCCCCACATGCAACTGGACTCTCTGTGTTCGCTCTTTCTGAAACAACCCTAAATACATCCCTTCCCGGAATGTGAGAGGAATTGAAAATAGGACCCCAGAAAACACAGAAAAAGCCCCTTTCACCCATTAAAAATCGCCCCCAAAGGAAGCCTTTGGGTACAACAGAACTCCCCAGAGTAGCCTTTACGCAGCCCCACATGCAACTGGACTCTCTGTGTTCGCTCTTTCTGAACAACCCTAAGTACATCCCTTCCCGGAATGTGAGAGGAATTTAAAATATGACCCCATAAAACACAGAACAAGCCCCTTTCACCCATTAAAAATCGCCCCCAAAGGAAGCCTTTGGGTACAACTGAACTCCCCAGGGGAGCCTTTACGCAGCCCCACATGCAACTGGACTCTCTGTGTTCACTCTTTCTGAACAACCCTAAATACATCCCTACCTGGAATCTGAGAGGAATTGAAAATAGGACCCTGGAAAACGCGTACAGAGCCCCTTTCACCTGTCAAAAATAGACCCCAAAGGAAGCCTTTGGGTACAACTGAACTCCCCAGGGGAGCCTTTACGCAGCCCCACATGCAACTGGACTCTCTGTGTTCGCTCTTTCTGAACAACCCTAAATACATCCCTAACCGGAATCTGAGAGGAATTGAAAATATGACTCCAGAAATCAAGTACAGAGCCCCTTTCACCCATCAAAAATTGCCCTGAAAGGAAGCCTGTAGGTACAACTTAACTCCCCAGGGGAGCCTTTACGCAGCCCCACATGCAACTGGACTCTCTGTGTTCGCTCTTTCTGAACAAACCTAAATACATGCCTAACCGGAATCTCAGAGGAATTGAAAATATGACCCCAGAAATCACGTACAGAGCCCCTTTCACCCATCAAAAATTGCCCCCAAAGGAAGCCTTTGGGTAGAACTGAACTCCCCAGGGTAGCCTTTACGCAGCCCCACATGCAACTGGACTCTCTGTGTTCGCTCTTTCTGAACAACCCTAAGTACATCCCTTCCCGGAATCTGAGAGGAATTGAAAATAGGACCCCATAAAACGCATACAAAGCCCCTTTCACCCATCAAAAATAGCCCCGAAAGGAAGCCTTTGGGTAGAACTGAACTCCCCAGGGGAGCAATTACGCAGCCCCACATGCAACTGGACTCTCTGTGTTCGCTCTTTCTGAACAACCCTAAATACATCCCTACCTGGAATGTGAGAGGAATTGAAAATAGGACCCTGGAAAACGCGTACAGAGCCCCTTTCACCCGTCAAAAATAGACCCCAAAGGAAGCCTTTGGGTACAACTGAACTCCCCAGGGGAGCCTTTACGCAGCTCCACATGCAACTGGACTCTCTGTGTTCGCTCTTTCTGAACAACCCTAAATACATCCCTAACCGGAATCTGAGAGGAATTGAAAATATGACTCCAGAAATCAAGTACAGAGCCCCATTCACCCATCAAAAATTGCCCCCAAAGGAAGCCTTTGGGTAGAACTGAACTCCCCAGGGGAGCCTTTACGCAGCCCCACATGCAACTGGACTCTCTGTGTTCGCTCTTTCTGAACAACCCTAAATACATCCCTACCTGGAATCTGAGAGGAATTGAAAATAGGACCCTGGAAAACGCGTACAGAGCCTCTTTCACCCGTCAAAAATAGACCCCAAAGGAAGCCTTTGGGTACAACTGAACTCCCCAGGGGAGCCTTTACGCAGCCCCACATGCAACTGGACTCTCTGTGTTCGCTCTTTCTGAACAACCCTAAATACATCCCTAACCGGAATCTGAGAGGAATTGAAAATATGACTCCAGAAATCAAGTACAGAGCCCCTTTCACCCATCAAAAATTGCCCTGAAAGGAAGCCTTTGGGTACAACTGAACTCCGCAGGGGAGCCTTTACGCAGCCCCACATGCAACTGGACTCTCTGTGTTCGCTCTTTCTGAACAA
This sequence comes from Mergus octosetaceus, assembly GCA_036873955.1. Taxonomy (NCBI): domain Eukaryota; kingdom Metazoa; phylum Chordata; class Aves; order Anseriformes; family Anatidae; genus Mergus; species Mergus octosetaceus. Next base: position 160,820 of record JBAGBL010000083.1, on the reverse strand, counting down.
CCCTAAATACATGCCTAACCGGAATCTCAGAGGAATTGAAAATATGACCCCAGAAATCACGTACAGTGCCCCTTTCACCCATCAAAAATTGCCCCCGAAGGAAGCCTTTGGGTACAACAGAACTCCCCAGGGTAGCCTTTACGCAGCCCCACATGCAACTGGACTCTCTGTGTTCGCTCTTTCTGAACAACCCTAAGTACATCCCTTCCCGGAATCTGAGAGGAATTGAAAATAGGACCCCATAAAACGCATACAAAGCCCCTTTCACCCATCAAAAATAGCCCCGAAAGGAAGCCTTTGGGTAGAACTGAACTCCCCAGGGGAGCAATTACGCAGCCCCACATGCAACTGGACTCTCTGTGTTCGCTCTTTCTGAACAACCCTAAATACATCCCTACCTGGAATCTGAGAGGAATTGAAAATAGGACCCTGGAAAACGCGTACAGAGCCTCTTTCACCCGTCAAAAATAGACCCCAAAGGAAGCCTTTGGGTACAACTGAACTCCCCAGGGGAGCCTTTACGCAGCTCCACATGCAACTGGACTCTCTGTGTTCGCTCTTTCTGAACAACCCTAAATACATCCCTAACCGGAATCTGAGAGGAATTGAAAATATGACTCCAGAAATCAAGTACAGAGCCCCATTCACCCATCAAAAATTGCCCCCAAAGGAAGCCTTTGGGTAGAACTGAACTCCCCAGGGGAGCCTTTACGCAGCCCCACATGCAACTGGACTCTCTGTGTTCGCTCTTTCTGAACAACCCTAAATACATGCCTAACCGGAATCTCAGAGGAATTGAAAATATGACCCCAGAAATCACGTACAGAGCCCCTTTCACCCATCAAAAATAGCCCCCAAAGGAAGCCTTTGGGTACAACAGAACTCCCCAGGGTAGCCTTTACGCAGCCCCACATGCAACTGGACTCTCTGTGTTCGCTCTTTCTGAACAACCCTAAATACATCCCTTCCCGGAATGTGAGAGGAATTTAAAATATGACACCATAAAACGCATACAAAGCCCCTTTCACCCATCAAAAATAGCCCCCAAAGGAAGCCTTTGGGTACAACTGAACTCCCCAGGGGAGCCTTTACGCAGCCCCACATGCAACTGGACTCTCTGTGTTTGCTCTTTCTGAACAACCCTAAATACATCCCTACCTGGAATCTGAGAGGAATTGAAAATATGACCCCAGAAATCACGTACAGAGCCCCTTTCACCCATCAAAAATAGCCCCCAAAGGAAGCCTTTGGGTACAACTGAACTCCCCAGGGGAGCCTTTACGCAGCCCCACATGCAACTGGACTCTCTGTGTTCGCTCTTTCTGAACAACCCTTAGTACATCCCTTCCCGGAATCTGAGAGGAATTGAAAATAGGACCCTGGAAAACGCGTACAGAGCCCCTTTCACCCATCAAAAATAGCCCCGAAAGGAAGCCTTTGGGTAGAACTGAACTCCCCAGGGGAGCAATTACGCAGCCCCACATGCAACTGGACTCTCTGTGTTCGCTCTTTCTGAACAACCCTAAATACATCCCTACCTGGAATCTGAGAGGAATTGAAAATAGGACCCTGGAAAACGCGTACAGAGCCCCTTTCACCCGTCAAAAATAGACCCGAAAGGAAGCCTTTGGGTACAACTGAACTCCCCAGGGGATCCCTTACGCAGCCCCACATGCAACTGGACTCTCTGTGCTCGCTCTTCCTGAACAACCCTAAATATATCCCTAACCAGAATCTGAGAGGAATTGAAAATAGGACCCTGGAAAACGTGTACAGAGCCCCTTTCACCCATCAAAAATACCCCCAAAGGAAGCCTTTGGGAACAACTGAACTCCCCAGGGGAGCATTTACGCAGCCCCACATGCAACTGGACTCTCTGTGTTCGCTCTTTCTGAACAACCCTAAGTACATCCCTTCCCGGAATCTGAGAGGAATTGAAAATAGGACCCTGGAAAACGTGCACAGAGCCCCTTTCACCCATCAAAAATTTCCCTGAAAGTTAGCCTTTGGGTACAACTGAACTCCCCAGGGGAGCCTTTACGCAGCCCCACATGCAACTGGACTCTCTGTGTTCGCTCTTTCTGAAACAACCCTAAATACATCCCTTCCCGGAATGTGAGAGGAATTGAAAATAGGACCCCAGAAAACACAGAAAAAGCCCCTTTCACCCATTAAAAATCGCCCCCAAAGGAAGCCTTTGGGTACAACAGAACTCCCCAGAGTAGCCTTTACGCAGCCCCACATGCAACTGGACTCTCTGTGTTCGCTCTTTCTGAACAACCCTAAGTACATCCCTTCCCGGAATGTGAGAGGAATTTAAAATATGACCCCATAAAACACAGAAAAAGCCCCTTTCACCCATTAAAAATCGCCCCCAAAGGAAGCCTTTGGGTACAACTGAACTCCCCAGGGGAGCCTTTACGCAGCCCCACATGCAACTGGACTCTCTGTGTTCGCTCTTTCTGAACAACCCTAAATACATCCGTACCTGGAATCTGAGAGGAATTGAAAATAGGACCCTGGAAAACGCGTACAGAGCCCCTTTCACCTGTCAAAAATAGACCCCAAAGGAAGCCTTTGGGTACAACTGAACTCCCCAGGGGAGCCTTTACGCAGCCCCACATGCAACTGGACTCTCTGTGTTCGCTCTTTCTGAACAACCCTAAATACATCCCTAACCGGAATCTGAGAGGAATTGAAAATATGACTCCAGAAATCAAGTACAGAGCCCCTTTCACCCATCAAAAATTGCCCTGAAAGGAAGCCTTTGGGTACAACTGAACTCCCCAGGGGAGCCTTTACGCAGCCCCACATGCAACTGGACTCTCTGTGTTCGCTCTTTCTGAACAACCCTAAATACATGCCTAACCGGAATCTCAGAGGAATTGAAAATATGACCCCAGAAATCACGTACAGAGCCCCTTTCACCCATCAAAAATTGCCCCCAAAGGAAGCCTTTGGGTAGAACTGAACTCCCCAGGGTAGCCTTTACGCAGCCCCACATGCAACTGGACTCTCTGTGTTCGCTCTTTCTGAACAACCCTAAGTACATCCCTTCCCGGAATCTGAGAGGAATTGAAAATAGGACCCCATAAAACGCATACAAAGCCCCTTTCACCCATCAAAAATAGCCCCGAAAGGAAGCCTTTGGGTAGAACTGAACTCCCCAGGGGAGCAATTACGCAGCCCCACATGCAACTGGACTCTCTGTGTTCGCTCTTTCTGAACAACCCTAAATACATCCCTACCTGGAATGTGAGAGGAATTGAAAATAGGACCCTGGAAAACGCGTACAGAGCCCCTTTCACCCGTCAAAAATAGACCCCAAAGGAAGCCTTTGGGTACAACTGAACTCCCCAGGGGAGCCTTTACGCAGCTCCACATGCAACTGGACTCTCTGTGTTCGCTCTTTCTGAACAACCCTAAATACATCCCTAACCGGAATCTGAGAGGAATTGAAAATATGACTCCAGAAATCAAGTACAGAGCCCCATTCACCCATCAAAAATTGCCCCCAAAGGAAGCCTTTGGGTAGAACTGAACTCCCCAGGGGAGCCTTTACGCAGCCCCACATGCAACTGGACTCTCTGTGTTCGCTCTTTCTGAACAACCCTAAATACATGCCTAACAGGAATCTCAGAGGAATTGAAAATATGACCCCAGAAATCACGTACAGAGCCCCTTTCACCCATCAAAAATAGCCCCCAAAGGAAGCCTTTGGGTACAACAGAACTCCCCAGGGTAGCCTTTACGCAGCCCCACATGCAACTGGACTCTCTGTGTTCGCTCTTTCTGAACAACCCTAAGTATATCCCTTCCCGGAATGTGAGAGGAATTTAAAATATGACCCCAAAAAACGCATACAAAGCCCCTTTCACCCATCAAAAATAGCCCCCAAAGGAAGCCTTTGGGTACAACTGAACTCCCCAGGGGAGCCTTTACGCAGCCCCACATGCAACTGGACTCTCTGTGTTCGCTCTTTCTGAACAACCCTAAATACATCCCTACCTGGAATCTGAGAGGAATTGAAAATATGACCCCAGAAATCACGTACAGAGCCCCTTTCACCCATCAAAAATAGCCCCCAAAGGAAGCCTTTGGGTACAACTGAACTCCCCAGGGGAGCCTTTACGCAGCCCCACATGCAACTGGACTCTCTGTGTTCGCTCTTTCTGAACAACCCTTAGTACATCCCTTCCCGGAATCTGAGAGGAATTGAAAATAGGACCCCATAAAACGCATACAAAGCCCCTTTCACCCATCAAAAATAGCCCCGAAAGGAAGCCTTTGGGTACAACTGAACTCCCCAGGGGAGCAATTACGCAGCCCCACATGCAACTGGACTCTCTGTGTTCGCTCTTTCTGAACAACCCTAAATACATCCCTACCTGGAATCTGAGAGGAATTGAAAATAGGACCCTGGAAAACGCGTACAGAGCCCCTTTCACCTGTCAAAAATAGACCCGAAAGGAAGCCTTTGGGTACAACTGAACTCCCCAGGGGATCCCTTACGCAGCCCCACATGCAACTGGACTCTCTGTGCTCGCTCTTCCTGAACAACCCTAAATATATCCCTAACCAGAATCTGAGAGGAATTGAAAATAGGACCCTGGAAAACGTGTACAGAGCCCCTTTCACCCATCAAAAATACCCCCAAAGGAAGCCTTTGGGAACAACTGAACTCCCCAGGGGAGCATTTACGCAGCCCCACATGCAACTGGACTCTCTGTGTTCGCTCTTTCTGAACAACCCTAAGTACATCCCTTCCCGGAATCTGAGAGGAATTGAAAATAGGACCCTGGAAAACGTGCACAGAGCCCCTTTCACCCATCAAAAATTTCCCTGAATGTTAGCCTTTGGGTACAACTGAACTCCCCAGGGGAGCCTTTACGCAGCCCCACATGCAACTGGACTCTCTGTGTTCGCTCTTTCTGAAACAACCCTAAATACATCCCTTCCCAGAATGTGAGAGGAATTGAAAATAGGACCCCAGAAAACACAGAAAAAGCCCCTTTCACCCATTAAAAATCGCCCCCAAAGGAAGCCTTTGGGTACAACTGAACTCCCCAGGGTAGCCTTTACGCAGCCCCACATGCAACTGGACTCTCTGTGTTCGCTCTTTCTGAACAACCCTAAGTACATCCCTTCCCGGAATCTGAGAGGAATTGAAAATAGGACCCTGGAAAACGTGCACAGAGCCCCTTTCACCCATCAAAAATAGCCTCGAAAGGAAGCCTTTGGGTAGAACTGAACTCCCCAGGGGAGCCTTTACGCAGCCCCACATGCAACTGGACTCTCTGTGTTCGCTCTTTCTGAACAACCCTAAATACATCCCTACCTGGAATCTGAGAGGAATTGAAAATAGGACCTTGGAAAACGCGTACAGAGCCCCTTTCACCCATCAAACATAGCCCCCAAAGGAAGCCTTTGGGTACAACTGAACTCCCCAGGGGAGCCTTTACGCAGCCCCACATGCAACTGGACTCTCTGTGTTCGCTCTTTCTGAACAACCCTAAGTACATCCCTTCCCGGAATCTGAGAGGAATTGAAAATAGGACCCTGGAAAACGTGCACAGAGCCCCTTTCGCCCATCAAGAATTGCCCTGAAAGGAAGCCTTTGGGTACAACTGAACTCCCCAGGGGAGCATTTACGCAGCCCCACATGCAACTGGACTCTCTGTGTTCGCTCTTTCTGAACAACCCTAAGTACATCCGTTCCCGGAATGTGAGAGGAATTTAAAATATGACCCCATAAAATGCATACAAAGCCCCTTTCACACATCAAAAATAGCCCCCAAAGGAAGCCTTTGGGTACAACTGAACTCCCCAGGGGAGCCTTTACGCAGCCCCACATGCAACTGGACTCTCTGTGTTCGCTCTTTCTGAAACAACCCTAAATACATCCCTTCCCAGAATGTGAGAGGAATTGAAAATAGGACCCCAGAAAACACAGAAAAAGCCCCTTTCACCCATTAAAAATCGCCCCCAAAGGAAGCCTTTGGGTACAACTGAACTCCCCAGGGTAGCCTTTACGCAGCCCCACATGCAACTGGACTCTCTGTGTTCGCTCTTTCTGAACAACCCTAAGTACATCCCTTCCCGGAATCTGAGAGGAATTGAAAATAGGACCCTGGAAAACGTGCACAGAGCCCCTTTCACCCATCAAAAATAGCCTCGAAAGGAAGCCTTTGGGTAGAACTGAACTCCCCAGGGGAGCCTTTACGCAGCCCCACATGCAACTGGACTCTCTGTGTTCGCTCTTTCTGAACAACCCTAAATACATCCCTACCTGGAATCTGAGAGGAATTGAAAATAGGACCTTGGAAAACGCGTACAGAGCCCCTTTCACCCATCAAACATAGCCCCCAAAGGAAGCCTTTGGGTACAACTGAACTCCCCAGGGGAGCCTTTACGCAGCCCCACATGCAACTGGACTCTCTGTGTTCGCTCTTTCTGAACAACCCTAAGTACATCCCTTCCCGGAATCTGAGAGGAATTGAAAATAGGACCCTGGAAAACGTGCACAGAGCCCCTTTCGCCCATCAAGAATTGCCCTGAAAGGAAGCCTTTGGGTACAACTGAACTCCCCAGGGGAGCATTTACGCAGCCCCACATGCAACTGGACTCTCTGTGTTCGCTCTTTCTGAACAACCCTAAGTACATCCGTTCCCGGAATGTGAGAGGAATTTAAAATATGACCCCATAAAATGCATACAAAGCCCCTTTCACACATCAAAAATAGCCCCCAAAGGAAGCCTTTGGGTACAACTGAACTCCCCAGGGGAGCCTTTACGCAGCCCCACATGCAACTGGACTCTCTGTGTTCGCTCTTTCTGAAACAACCCTAAATACATCCCTACCTGGAATCTGAGAGGAATTGAAAATATGACCCCAGAAATCACGTACAGAGCCCCTTTCACCCATCAAAAATAGCCCCCAAAGGAAGCCTTTGGGTACAACAGAACTCCCCAGGGGAGGCTTTACGCAGCCCCACATGCAACTGGACTCTCTGTGTTCGCTCTTTCTGAACAACCCTAAATACATCCCTACCTGGAATCTGAGAGGAATTGAAAATAGGACCCTGGAAAACGCGTACAGAGCCCCTTTCACCCGTCAAAAATAGACCTCAAGGGAAGCCTTTGGGTACAACTGAACTCCCCAGGGGAGCAATTACGCAGCCCCACATGCAACTGGACTCTCTGTGCTCGCTCTTCCTGAACAACCCTAAATATATCCCTAACCAGAATCTGAGAGGAATTGAAAATAGGACCCTGGAAAACGTGTACAGAGCCCCTTTCACCCATCAAAAATACCCCCAAAGGAAGCCTTTGGGAACAACTGAACTCCCCAGGGGAGCCTTTACGCAGCCCCACATGCAACTGGACTCTCTGTGTTCGCTCTTTCTGAACAACCCTAAATACATCCCTTTCCGGAATGTGAGAGGAATTTAAAATAGGACCCCAGAAAATGCATACAAAGCCCCTTTCACCCATCAAAAATCGCCCCCAAAGGAAGCCTTTGGGTAAAACTGAACTCCCCAGGGGAGCCTTTACGCAGCCCCACATGCAACTGGACTCTCTGTGTTCGCTCTTTCTGAACAACCCTAAATACATCCCTTCGGGAATCTGAGAGGAATTGAAAATAGGACCCAGGAAATGGCGTACAAAGCCCCTTTCAACCATCAAAAATTCCCCTGAAAGTTAGCCTTTGGGTACAACTGAACTCCCCAGGGGAGCATTTACGCAGCCCCACATGCAACTGGACTCTCTGTGTTCGCTCTTTCTGAACAACCCTAAGTACATCCCTTCCCGGAATCTGAGAGGAATTGAAAATAGGACCCTGGAAAACGTGCACAGAGCCCCTTTCACCCATCAAAAATTTCCCTGAAAGTTAGCCTTTGGGTACAACTGAACTCCCCAGGGGAGCCTTTACGCAGCCCCACATGCAACTGGACTCTCTGTGTTCGCTCTTTCTGAAACAACCCTAAATACATCCCTTCCCGGAATGTGAGAGGAATTGAAAATAGGACCCCAGAAAACACAGAAAAAGCCCCTTTCACCCATTAAAAATCGGCCCCAAAGAAAGCCTTTGGGTACAACAGAACTCCCCAGGGGAGCCTTTACGCAGCCCCACATGCAACTGGACTCTCTGTGTTCGCTCTTTCTGAACAACCCTAAGTACATCCCTTCCCGGAATGTGAGAGGAATTTGAAATATGACCCCATAAAACACAGAAAAAGCCCCTTTCACCCATTAAAAATCGCCCCCAAAGGAAGCCTTTGGGTACAACTGAACTCCCCAGGGGAGCCTTTACGCAGCCCCACATGCAACTGGACTCTCTGTGTTCGCTCTTTCTGAACAACCCTAAGTACATCCCTTCCCGGAATGTGAGAGGAATTTAAAATATGACCCCATAAAAGGCATACAAAGCCCCTTTCACCCATCAAAAATAGCCCCCAAAGGAAGCCTTTGGGTAGAACTGAACTCCCCAGGGGAGCAATTACGCAGCCCCACATGCAACTGGACTCTCTGTGTTCGCTCTTTCTGAACAACCCTAAATACATCCCTACCTGGAATCTGAGAGGAATTGAAAATAGGACCCTGGAAAACGCGTACAGAGCCCCTTTCACCCATCAAAAATTGCCCCGAAAGGAAGCCTTTGGGTAGAACTGAACTCCCCAGGGGAGCCTTTACGCAGCCCCACATGCAACTGGACTCTCTGTGTTCGCTCTTTCTGAACAACCCTAAATACATTATTAACCTGAATCTGAGAGGAATTGAAAATATGACTCCAGAAATGAAGTACAGAGCCCCTTTCACCCATCAAAAATTGCACCCAAAGGAAGCCTTTGGGTAGAACTGAACTCCCCAGGGGAGCCTTTACGCAGCCCCACATGCAACTGGACTCTCTGTGTTCGCTCTTTCTGAACAACCCTAAATACATGCCTAACCGGAATCTCAGAGGAATTGAAAATATGACCCCAGAAATCACGTACAGAGCCCCTTTCACCCATCAAAAATTGCCCCAAAGGAAGCCTTTGGGTACAACAGAACTCCCCAGGGTAGCCTTTACGCAGCCCCACATGCAACTGGACTCTCTGTGTTCGGTCTTTCTGAACAACCCTAAGAATATCCCTTCCCGGAATGTGAGAGGAATTTAAAATATGACCCCATAAAATGCATACAAAGCCCCTTTCACCCATCAAAAATAGCCCCCAAAGGAAGCCTTTGGGTACAACTGAACTCCCCAGGGGAGCAATTACGCAGCCCCACATGCAACTGGACTCTCTGTGTTTGCTCTTTCTGAACAACCCTAAATACATCCCTACCTGGAATCTGAGAGGAATTGAAAATATGACCCCAGAAATCACGTACAGAGCCCCTTTCACCCATCAAAAATACCCCCAAAGGAAGCCTTTGGGAACAACTGAACTCCCCAGGGGAGCCTTTACGCAGCCCCACATGCAACTGGACTCTCTGTGTTCGCTCTTTCTGAACAACCCTAAATACATCCCTTTCCGGAATGTGAGAGGAATTTAAAATAGGACCCCAGAAAATGCATACAAAGCCCCTTTCACCCATCAAAAATCGCCCCCAAAGGAAGCCTTTGGGTAAAACTGAACTCCCCAGGGGAGCCTTTACGCAGCCCCACATGCAACTGGACTCTCTGTGTTCGCTCTTTCTGAACAACCCTAAATACATCCCTTCGGGAATCTGAGAGGAATTGAAAATAGGACCCAGGAAATGGCGTACAAAGCCCCTTTCAACCATCAAAAATTCCCCTGAAAGTTAGCCTTTGGGTACAACTGAACTCCCCAGGGGAGCATTTACGCAGCCCCACATGCAACTGGACTCTCTGTGTTCGCTCTTTCTGAACAACCCTAAGTACATCCCTTCCCGGAATCTGAGAGGAATTGAAAATAGGACCCTGGAAAACGTGCACAGAGCCCCTTTCACCCATCAAAAATTTCCCTGAAAGTTAGCCTTTGGGTACAACTGAACTCCCCAGGGGAGCCTTTACGCAGCCCCACATGCAACTGGACTCTCTGTGTTCGCTCTTTCTGAAACAACCCTAAATACATCCCTTCCCGGAATGTGAGAGGAATTGAAAATAGGACCCCAGAAAACACAGAAAAAGCCCCTTTCACCCATTAAAAATCGGCCCCAAAGAAAGCCTTTGGGTACAACAGAACTCCCCAGGGGAGCCTTTACGCAGCCCCACATGCAACTGGACTCTCTGTGTTCGCTCTTTCTAAACAACCCTAAGTACATCCCTTCCCGGAATGTGAGAGGAATTTGAAATATGACCCCATAAAACACAGAAAAAGCCCCTTTCACCCATTAAAAATCGCCCCCAAAGGAAGCCTTTGGGTACAACTGAACTCCCCAGGGGAGCCTTTACGCAGCCCCACATGCAACTGGACTCTCTGTGTTCGCTCTTTCTGAACAACCCTAAGTACATCCCTTCCCGGAATGTGAGAGGAATTTAAAATATGACCCCATAAAAGGCATACAAAGCCCCTTTCACCCATCAAAAATAGCCCCCAAAGGAAGCCTTTGGGTAGAACTGAACTCCCCAGGGGAGCAATTACGCAGCCCCACATGCAACTGGACTCTCTGTGTTCGCTCTTTCTGAACAACCCTAAATACATCCCTACCTGGAATCTGAGAGGAATTGAAAATAGGACCCTGGAAAACGCGTACAGAGCCCCTTTCACCCATCAAAAATTGCCCCGAAAGGAAGCCTTTGGGTAGAACTGAACTCCCCAGGGGAGCCTTTACGCAGCCCCACATGCAACTGGACTCTCTGTGTTCGCTCTTTCTGAACAACCCTAAATACATTCTTAACCGGAATCTGAGAGGAATTGAAAATATGACTCCAGAAATGAAGTACAGAGCCCCTTTCACCCATCAAAAATTGCACCCAAAGGAAGCCTTTGGGTAGAACTGAACTCCCCAGGGGAGCCTTTACGCAGCCCCACATGCAACTGGACTCTCTGTGTTCGCTCTTTCTGAACAACCCTAAATACATGCCTAACCGGAATCTCAGAGGAATTGAAAATATGACCCCAGAAATCACGTACAGAGCCCCTTTCACCCATCAAAAATTGCCCCAAAGGAAGCCTTTGGGTACAACAGAACTCCCCAGGGTAGCCTTTACGCAGCCCCACATGCAACTGGACTCTCTGTGTTCGCTCTTTCTGAACAACCCTAAGTATATCCCTTCCCGGAATGTGAGAGGAATTTAAAATATGACCCCATAAAATGCATACAAAGCCCCTTTCACCCATCAAAAATAGCCCCCAAAGGAAGCCTTTGGGTACAACTGAACTCCCCAGGGGAGCAATTACGCAGCCCCACATGCAACTGGACTCTCTGTGTTTGCTCTTTCTGAACAACCCTAAATACATCCCTACCTGGAATCTGAGAGGAATTGAAAATATGACCCCAGAAATCACGTACAGAGCCCCTTTCACCCATCAAAAATAGCCCCCAAAGGAAGCCTTTGGGTACAACTGAACTCCCCAGGGGAGCAATTACGCAGCCCCACATGCAACTGGACTCTCTGTGCTCGCTCTTCCTGAACAACCCTAAATATATCCCTAACCAGAATCTGAGAGGAATTGAAAATAGGACCCTGGAAGACGTGTACAGAGCCCCTTTCACCCATCAAAAATACCCCCAAAGGAAGCCTTTGGGAACAACTGAACTCCCCAGGGGAGCCTTTACGCAGCCCCACATGCAACTGGACTCTCTGTGTTCGCTCTTTCTGAACAACCCTAAATACATCCCTTTCCGGAATGTGAGAGGAATTTAAAATAGGACCCCAGAAAATGCATACAAAGCCCCTTTCACCCATCAAAAATCGCCCCCAAAGGAAGCCTTTGGGTAAAACTGAACTCCCCAGGGGAGCCTTTACGCAGCCCCACATGCAACTGGACTCTCTGTGTTCGCTCTTTCTGAACAACCCTAAATACATCCCTTCGGGAATCTGAGAGGAATTGAAAATATGACCCAGGAAATGGCGTACAAAGCCCCTTTCAACCATCAAAAATTCCCCTGAAAGTTAGCCTTTGGGTACAACTGAACTCCCCAGGGGAGCATTTACGCAGCCCCACATGCAACTGGACTCTCTGTGTTCGCTCTTTCTGAACAACCCTAAGTACATCCCTTCCCGGAATCTGAGAGGAATTGAAAATAGGACCCTGGAAAACGTGCACAGAGCCCCTTTCACCCATCAAAAATTTCCCTGAAAGTTAGCCTTTGGGTACAACTGAACTCCCCAGGGGAGCCTTTACGCAGCCCCACATGCAACTGGACTCTCTGTGTTCGCTCTTTCTGAAACAACCCTAAATACATCCCTTCCCGGAATGTGAGAGGAATTGAAAATAGGACCCCAGAAAACACAGAAAAAGCCCCTTTCACCCATTAAAAATCGGCCCCAAAGAAAGCCTTTGGGTACAACAGAACTCCCCAGGGGAGCCTTTACGCAGCCCCACATGCAACTGGACTCTCTGTGTTCGCTCTTTCTGAACAACCCTAAGTACATCCCTTCCCGGAATGTGAGAGGAATTTGAAATATGACCCCATAAAACACAGAAAAAGCCCCTTTCACCCATTAAAAATCGCCCCCAAAGGAAGCCTTTGGGTACAACTGAACTCCCCAGGGGAGCCTTTACGCAGCCCCACATGCAACTGGACTCTCTGTGTTCGCTCTTTCTGAACAACCCTAAGTACATCCCTTCCCGGAATGTGAGAGGAATTTAAAATATGACCCCATAAAAGGCATACAAAGCCCCTTTCACCCATCAAAAATAGCCCCCAAAGGAAGCCTTTGGGTAGAACTGAACTCCCCAGGGGAGCAATTACGCAGCCCCACATGCAACTGGACTCTCTGTGTTCGCTCTTTCTGAACAACCCTAAATACATCCCTACCTGGAATCTGAGAGGAATTGAAAATAGGACCCTGGAAAACGCGTACAGAGCCCCTTTCACCCATCAAAAATTGCCCCGAAAGGAAGCCTTTGGGTAGAACTGAACTCCCCAGGGGAGCCTTTACGCAGCCCCACATGCAACTGGACTCTCTGTGTTCGCTCTTTCTGAACAACCCTAAATACATTCTTAACCGGAATCTGAGAGGAATTGAAAATATGACTCCAGAAATGAAGTACAGAGCCCCTTTCACCCATCAAAAATTGCACCCAAAGGAAGCCTTTGGGTAGAACTGAACTCCCCAGGGGAGCCTTTACGCAGCCCCACATGCAACTGGACTCTCTGTGTTCGCTCTTTCTGAACAACCCTAAATACATTCTTAACCGGAATCTGAGAGGAATTGAAAATATGACTCCAGAAATGAAGTACAGAGCCCCTTTCACCCATCAAAAATTGCACCCAAAGGAAGCCTTTGGGTAGAACTGAACTCCCCAGGGGAGCCTTTACGCAGCCCCACATGCAACTGGACTCTCTGTGTTCGCTCTTTCTGAACAACCCTAAATACATGCCTAACCGGAATCTCAGAGGAATTGAAAATATGACCCCAGAAATCACGTACAGAGCCCCTTTCACCCATCAAAAATTGCCCCAAAGGAAGCCTTTGGGTACAACAGAACTCCCCAGGGTAGCCTTTACGCAGCCCCACATGCAACTGGACTCTCTGTGTTCGCTCTTTCTGAACAACCCTAAGTATATCCCTTCCCGGAATGTGAGAGGAATTTAAAATATGACCCCATAAAATGCATACAAAGCCCCTTTCACCCATCAAAAATAGCCCCCAAAGGAAGCCTTTGGGTACAACTGAACTCCCCAGGGGAGCAATTACGCAGCCCCACATGCAACTGGACTCTCTGTGTTTGCTCTTTCTGAACAACCCTAAATACATCCCTACCTGGAATCTGAGAGGAATTGAAAATATGACCCCAGAAATCACGTACAGAGCCCCTTTCACCCATCAAAAATAGCCCCCAAAGGAAGCCTTTGGGTACAACTGAACTCCCCAGGGGAGCAATTACGCAGCCCCACATGCAACTGGACTCTCTGTGCTCGCTCTTCCTGAACAACCCTAAATATATCCCTAACCAGAATCTGAGAGGAATTGAAAATAGGACCCTGGAAGACGTGTACAGAGCCCCTTTCACCCATCAAAAATACCCCCAAAGGAAGCCTTTGGGAACAACTGAACTCCCCAGGGGAGCCTTTACGCAGCCCCACATGCAACTGGACTCTCTGTGTTCGCTCTTTCTGAACAACCCTAAATACATCCCTTTCCGGAATGTGAGAGGAATTTAAAATAGGACCCCAGAAAATGCATACAAAGCCCCTTTCACCCATCAAAAATCGCCCCCAAAGGAAGCCTTTGGGTAAAACTGAACTCCCCAGGGGAGCCTTTACGCAGCCCCACATGCAACTGGACTCTCTGTGTTCGCTCTTTCTGAACAACCCTAAATACATCCCTTCGGGAATCTGAGAGGAATTGAAAATAGGACCCAGGAAATGGCGTACAAAGCCCCTTTCAACCATCAAAAATTCCCCTGAAAGTTAGCCTTTGGGTACAACTGAACTCCCCAGGGGAGCATTTACGCAGCCCCACATGCAACTGGACTCTCTGTGTTCGCTCTTTCTGAACAACCCTAAGTACATCCCTTCCCGGAATCTGAGAGGAATTGAAAATAGGACCCTGGAAAACGTGCACAGAGCCCCTTTCACCCATCAAAAATTTCCCTGAAAGTTAGCCTTTGGGTACAACTGAACTCCCCAGGGGAGCCTTTACGCAGCCCCACATGCAACTGGACTCTCTGTGTTCGCTCTTTCTGAAACAACCCTAAATACATCCCTTCCCGGAATGTGAGAGGAATTGAAAATAGGACCCCAGAAAACACAGAAAAAGCCCCTTTCACCCATTAAAAATCGGCCCCAAAGAAAGCCTTTGGGTACAACAGAACTCCCCAGGGGAGCCTTTACGCAGCCCCACATGCAACTGGACTCTCTGTGTTCGCTCTTTCTGAACAACCCTAAGTACATCCCTTCCCGGAATGTGAGAGGAATTTGAAATATGACCCCATAAAACACAGAAAAAGCCCCTTTCACCCATTAAAAATCGCCCCCAAAGGAAGCCTTTGGGTACAACTGAACTCCCCAGGGGAGCCTTTACGCAGCCCCACATGCAACTGGACTCTCTGTGTTCGCTCTTTCTGAACAACCCTAAGTACATCCCTTCCCGGAATGTGAGAGGAATTTAAAATATGACCCCATAAAAGGCATACAAAGCCCCTTTCACCCATCAAAAATAGCCCCCAAAGGAAGCCTTTGGGTAGAACTGAACTCCCCAGGGGAGCAATTACGCAGCCCCACATGCAACTGGACTCTCTGTGTTCGCTCTTTCTGAACAACCCTAAATACATCCCTACCTGGAATCTGAGAGGAATTGAAAATAGGACCCTGGAAAACGCGTACAGAGCCCCTTTCACCCATCAAAAATTGCCCCGAAAGGAAGCCTTTGGGTAGAACTGAACTCCCCAGGGGAGCCTTTACGCAGCCCCACATGCAACTGGACTCTCTGTGTTCGCTCTTTCTGAACAACCCTAAATACATTCTTAACCGGAATCTGAGAGGAATTGAAAATATGACTCCAGAAATGAAGTACAGAGCCCCTTTCACCCATCAAAAATTGCACCCAAAGGAAGCCTTTGGGTAGAACTGAACTCCCCAGGGGAGCCTTTACGCAGCCCCACATGCAACTGGACTCTCTGTGTTCGCTCTTTCTGAACAACCCTAAATACATGCCTAACCGGAATCTCAGAGGAATTGAAAATATGACCCCAGAAATCACGTACAGAGCCACTTTCACCCATCAAAAATTGCCCCAAAGGAAGCCTTTGGGTACAACAGAACTCCCCAGGGTAGCCTTTACGCAGCCCCACATGCAACTGGACTCTCTGTGTTCGCTCTTTCTGAACAACCCTAAGTATATCCCTTCCCGGAATGTGAGAGGAATTTAAAATATGACCCCATAAAATGCATACAAAGCCCCTTTCACCCATCAAAAATAGCCCCCAAAGGAAGCCTTTGGGTACAACTGAACTCCCCAGGGGAGCAATTACGCAGCCCCACATGCAACTGGACTCTCTGTGTTTGCTCTTTCTGAACAACCCTAAATACATCCCTACCTGGAATCTGAGAGGAATTGAAAATATGACCCCAGAAATCACGTACAGAGCCCCTTTCACCCATCAAAAATAGCCCCCAAAGGAAGCCTTTGGGTACAACTGAACTCCCCAGGGGAGCAATTACGCAGCCCCACATGCAACTGGACTCTCTGTGCTCGCTCTTCCTGAACAACCCTAAATATATCCCTAACCAGAATCTGAGAGGAATTGAAAATAGGACCCTGGAAGACGTGTACAGAGCCCCTTTCACCCATCAAAAATACCCCCAAAGGAAGCCTTTGGGAACAACTGAACTCCCCAGGGGAGCCTTTACGCAGCCCCACATGCAACTGGACTCTCTGTGTTCGCTCTTTCTGAACAACCCTAAATACATCCCTTTCCGGAATGTGAGAGGAATTTAAAATAGGACCCCAGAAAATGCATACAAAGCCCCTTTCACCGATCAAAAATCGCCCCCAAAGGAAGCCTTTGGGTAAAACTGACCTCCCCAGGGGAGCCTTTACGCAGCCCCACATGCAACTGGACTCTCTGTGTTTGCTCTTTCTGAACAACCCTAAATACACCCCTTCGGGAATCTGAGAGGAATTGAAAATAGGACCCAGGAAATGGCGTACAAAGCCCCTTTCAACCATCAAAAATTCCCCTGAAAGTTAGCCTTTGGGTACAACTGAACTCCCCAGGGGAGCCTTTACGCAGCCCCACATGCAACTGGACTCTCTGTGTTCGCTCTTTCTGAACAACACTAAGTACATCCCTTCCCGGAATCTGAGAGGAATTGAAAATAGGACCCTGGAAAATGCATACAAAGCCCCTTTCACCGATCAAAAATCGCCCCCAAAGGAAGCCTTTGGGTAAAACTGACCTCCCCAGGGGAGCCTTTACGCAGCCCCACATGCAACTGGACTCTCTGTGTTTGCTCTTTCTGAACAACCCTAAATACACCCCTTCGGGAATCTGAGAGGAATTGAAAATAGGACCCAGGAAATGGCGTACAAAGCCCCTTTCAACCATCAAAAATTCCCCTGAAAGTTAGCCTTTGGGTACAACTGAACTCCCCAGGGGAGCCTTTACGCAGCCCCACATGCAACTGGACTCTCTGTGTTCGCTCTTTCTGAACAACACTAAGTACATCCCTTCCCGGAATCTGAGAGGAATTGAAAATAGGACCCTGGAAAACGTGCACAGAGCCCCTTTCACCCATCAAAAATTTCCCTGAAAGTTAGCCTTTGGGTACAACTGAACTCCCCAGGGGAGCCTTTACGCAGCCCCACATGCAACTGGACTCTCTGTGTTCGCTCTTTCTGAAACAACCCTAAATACATCCCTTCCCGGAATGTGAGAGGAATTGAAAATAGGACCCCAGAAAACACAGAAAAAGCCCCTTTCACCCATTAAAAATCGGCCCCAAAGAAAGCCTTTGGGTACAACAGAACTCCCCAGGGGAGCCTTTACGCAGCCCCACATGCAACTGGACTCTCTGTGTTCGCTCTTTCTGAACAACCCTAAGTACATCCCTTCCCGGAATGTGAGAGGAATTTGAAATATGACCCCATAAAACACAGAAAAAGCCCCTTTCACCCATTAAAAATCGCCCCCAAAGGAAGCCTTTGGGTACAACTGAACTCCCCAGGGGAGCCTTTACGCAGCCCCACATGCAACTGGACTCTCTGTGTTCGCTCTTTCTGAACAACCCTAAGTACATCCCTTCCCGGAATCTGAGAGGAATTGAAAATAGGACCCTGGAAAACGTGCACAGAGCCCCTTTCACCCATCAAAAATACCCCCAAAGGAAGCCTTTGGGAACAACTGAACTCCCCAGGGGAGCCTTTACGCAGCCCCACATGCAACTGGACTCTCTGTGTTCGCTCTTTCTGAACAACCCTAAATACATCCCTACCTGGAATCTGAGAGGAATTGAAAATAGGACCCTGGAAAATGCGTACAGAGCCCCTTTCACCCGTCAAAAATAGCCCCCAAAGGAAGCCTTTGGGTACAACTGAAGTCCCCAGGGGAGCCTTTACGCAGCCCCACATGCAACTGGACTCTCTGTGTTCGCTCTTTCTGAACAACCCTAAATATATTGCTAACCGGAATCTGAGAGGAATTGAAAATATGACCCCAGAAATCACGTACAGAGCCCCTTTCAACCATCAAAAATTGCCCTGAAAGGAAGCCTTTGGGTAGAACTGAACTCCCCAGGGGAGCCTTTACGCAGCCCCACATGCAACTGGACTCTCTGTGTTCGATCTTTCTGAGCAACCCTAAATACATCCCTTCCCGGAATGTGAGAGGAATTGAAAATAGGACCCCAGAAAACGCATACAAAGCCCCTTTCACCCATTAAAAATCGCCCCCAAAGGAAGCCTTTGGGTACAACAGAACTCCCCAGGGTAACCTTTACGCAGCCCCCCATGCAACTGGACTCTCTGTGTTCGCTCTTTCTGAACAACCCTAAGTACATCCCTTCCCGGAATCTGAGAGGAATTGAAAATAGGACCCTGGAAAACGTGCACAGAGCCCCTTTCACCCATCAAAAATTTCCCTGAAAGTTAGCCTTTGGGTACAACAGAACTCCCCAGGGTAACCTTTACGCAGCCCCACATGCAACTGGACTCTCTGTGTTCGCTCTTTCTGAACAACCCTAAATACATGCCTTACCGGAATCTCAGAGGAATTGAAAATATGACCCCAGAAATCACGTACAGAGCCACTTTCACCCGTCAAAAATTGCCCCCAAAGTAAGCCTTTGGTTAGAACTGAACTCCCCAGGGGAGCCTTTACGCAGCCCCACATGCAACTGGACTCTCTGTGTTCGCTCTTTCTGAACAACCCTAAATACATGCCTAACTTGAATATCAGAGGAATTGAAAATATGACCCCAGAAATCACGTACAGAGCCCCTTTCACCCATCAAAAATCGCCCTAAAAGGAAGCCTTTGGGTAGAATTGAACTCCCTAGGGGAGACTTTACGCAGCCCCCCATGCAACTGGACTCTCTGTGTTCGCTCTTTCTGAACAACCCTAAATACATCCCTTCCCGGAATGTGAGAGGAATTGAAAATATGACCCCAGAAATCACGTACAGAGCCCCTTTCACCCATCAAAAATTGCCCCGAAAGGAAGCCTTTGGGTACAACTGAACTCCCCAGGGGAGACTTTACGCAGCCCCACATGCAACTGGACTCTCTGTGTTCGCTCTTTCTGAACAACCCTAAATACACCCCTTCGGGAATCTGAGAGGAATTGAAAATAGGACCCAGGAAATGGCGTACAAAGCCCCTTTCAACCATCAAAAATTCCCCTGAAAGTTAGCCTTTGGGTACAACTGAACTCCCCAGGGGAGCCTTTACGCAGCCCCACATGCAACTGGACTCTCTGTGTTCGCTCTTTCTGAACAACCCTAAGTACATCCCTTCCCGGAATCTGAGAGGAATTGAAAATAGGACCCTGGAAAACGTGCACAGAGCCCCTTTCACCCATCAAAAATTTCCCTGAAAGTTAGCCTTTGGGTACAACTGAACTCCCCAGGGGAGCCTTTACGCAGCCCCACATGCAACTGGACTCTCTGTGTTCGCTCTTTCTGAAACAACCCTAAATACTTCCCTTCCCGGAATGTGAGAGTAATTGAAAATAGGACCCCAGAAAACACAGAAAAAGCCCCTTTCACCCATTAAAAATCGGCCCCAAAGAAAGCCTTTGGGTACAACAGAACTCCCCAGGGGAGCCTTTACGCAGCCCCACATGCAACTGGACTCTCTGTGTTCGCTCTTTCTGAACAACCCTAAGTACATCCCTTCCCGGAATGTGAGAGGAATTTGAAATATGACCCCATAAAACACAGAAAAAGCCCCTTTCACCCATTAAAAATCGCCCCCAAAGGAAGCCTTTGGGTACAACTGAACTCCCCAGGGGAGCCTTTACGCAGCCCCACATGCAACTGGACTCTCTGTGTTCGCTCTTTCTGAACAACCCTAAGTACATCCCTTCCCGGAATCTGAGAGAGATTGAAAATAGGACCCTGGAAAACGTGCACAGAGCCCCTTTCACCCATCAAAAATACCCCCAAAGGAAGCCTTTGGGAACAACTGAACTCCCCAGGGGAGCCTTTACGCAGCCCCACATGCAACTGGACTCTCTGTGTTCGCTCTTTCTGAACAACCCTAAATACATCCCTACCTGGAATCTGAGAGGAATTGAAAATAGGACCCTGGAAAATGCGTACAGAGCCCCTTTCACCAGTCAAAAATAGCCCCCAAAGGAAGCCTTTGGGTACAACTGAAGTCCCCAGGGGAGCTTTTACGCAGCCCCACATGCAACTGGACTCTCTGTGTTCACTCTTTCTGAACAACCCTAAATACTTCCCTAATTGGAATCAGAGAGGAATTGAAAATATGACCGCAGAAATCACGTACAGAGCACATTTCACCCATCAAAAATAGCCCCAAAGGAAGCCTTTGGGTAGAACTGAACTCCCCAGGGGAGCCTTTACGCAGCCCCACATGCAACTGGACTCTCTGTGTTCGATCTTTCTGAGCAACCCTAAATACATCCCTTCCCGGAATGTGAGAGGAATTGAAAATAGGACCCCAGAAAACGCATACAAAGCCCCTTTCACCCATTAAAAATCGCCCCCAAAGGAAGCCTTTGGGTACAACTGAACTCCCCAGGGTAACCTTTACGCAGCCCCCCATGCAACTGGACTCTCTGTGTTCGCTCTTTCTGAACAACCCTAAGTACATCCCTTCCCGGAATCTGAGAGGAATTGAAAATAGGACCCTGGAAAACGTGCACAGAGCCCCTTTCACCCATCAAAAATTTCCCTGAAAGTTAGCCTTTGGGTACAACAGAACTCCCCAGGGTAACCTTTACGCAGCCCCCCATGCAACTGGACTCTCTGTGTTCGCTCTTTCTGAACAACCCTAAATACATGCCTTACCGGAATCTCAGAGGAATTGAAAATATGACCCCAGAAATCACGTACAGAGCCACTTTCACCCGTCAAAAATTGCCCCCAAAGTAAGCCTTTGGTTAGAACTGAACTCCCCAGGGGAGCCTTTACGCAGCCCCACATGCAACTGGACTCTCTGTGTTCGCTCTTTCTGAACAACCCTAAATACATGCCTAACTTGAATATCAGAGGAATTGAAAATATGACCCCAGAAATCACGTACAGAGCCCCTTTCAGCCATCAAAAATTGCCCCCAAAGGAAGCCTTTGGGCACAACTTAACTCCCCAGGGGAGCCTTTACGCAGCCCCACATGCAACTGGACTCTCTGTGTTCGCTCTTTCTGAACAACCCTAAATACATCCCTTCCCGGAATGTGAGAGGAATTGAAAATATGACCCCAGAAATCACGTACAGAGCCCCTTTCACCCATCAAAAATTGCCCCCAAAGGAAGCCTTTGGGTAGAACTGAACTCCCCAGGGGAGACTTTACGCAGCCCCACATGCAACTGGACTCTCTGTGTTCGCTCTTTCTGAACAACCCTAAATACATGCCTAACCGGAATCTCAGAGGAATTGAAAATATGACCCCAGAAATCACGTACAGAGCCCCTTTCACCCGTCAAAAATTGCCCCCAAAGTAAGCCTTTGCGTACAACTGAACTCCCCAGGGGAGCCCTTACGAATCCCCACATGCAACTGGACTCTCTGTGTTCGCTCTTTTTGAACAACCCTAAATACATGCCTAACCGGAATCTCAGAGGAATTGAAAATATGACCCCAGAAATCACGTACAGAGCCCCTTTCAGCCATCAAAAATTGCCCCCAAAGGAAGCCTTTGGGCACAACTGAACTCCCCAGGGGAGCCTTTACGCAGCCCCAAATGCAACTGGACTCTCTGTGTTCGCTCTTTCTGAACAACCGTAAATACCTCCCTACCCGGAATCTGAGAGGAATTGAAAATAGGACCCCAGAAAACGCCTACAAAGCCCCTTTCACCCATCAAAAATAGCCCCCAAAGGAAGCCTTTGGGTAGAACTTAACTCCCCAGGGGAGCCTTTACGCAGCCCCACATGCAACTGGACTCTCTGTGTTCGCTCTTTCTGAACAACCCTAAATACATGCCTAACCGAAATATGAGAGGAATTGAAAATATGACCCCAGAAATCACGTACAGAGCCCCTTTCACCCATCAAAAATTGCCCCCAGAGTAAGCCTTTGGTTAGAACTGAACTCCCCAGGGGAGCCTTTACGCAGCCCCACATGCAACTGGACTCTCTGTGTTCGCTCTTTCTGAACAACCCTAAATACATGCCTAACCGGAATCTCAGAGGAATTGAAAATATGACCCCAGAAATCACGTACAGAGCCCCTTTCACCCGTCAAAAATTGCCCCCAAAGGAAGCCTTTTGGTACAACAGAACTCCCCAGGGTAGCCTTTACGCAGCCCCACATGCAACTGGACTCTCTGTGTTCGCTCTTTCTGAACAACCCTAAGTACATCCCTTCCCGGAATGTGAGAGGAATTTAAAATATGACCCCATAAAATGCATACAAAGCCCCTTTCACCCATCAAAAATAGCCCCCAAAGGAAGCCTTTGGGTACAACTGAACTCCCCAGGGGAGCAATTACGCAGCCCCACATGCAACTGGACTCTCTGTGTTTGCTCTTTCTGAACAACCCTAAATACATCCCTACCTGGAATCTGAGAGGAATTGAAAATATGACCCCAGAAATCACGTACAGAGCCCCTTTCACCCATCAAAAATAGCCCCCAAAGGAAGCCTTTGGGTACAACAGAACTCCCCAGGGGAGGCTTTACGCAGCCCCACATGCAACTGGACTCTCTGTGTTCGCTCTTTCTGAACAACCCTAAATACATCCCTATCTGGAATCTGAGAGGAATTGAAAATAGGACCCTGGAAAACGCGTACAGAGCCCCTTTCACCCGTCAAAAATAGACCTCAAGGGAAGCCTTTGGGTACAACTGAACTCCCCAGGGGAGCAATTACGCAGCCCCACATGCAACTGGACTCTCTGTGCTCGCTCTTCCTGAACAACCCTAAATATATCCCTAACCAGAATCTGAGAGGAATTGAAAATAGGACCCTGGAAAACGTGTACAGAGCCCCTTTCACCCGTCAAAAATTGCCCCCAAAGGAAGCCTTTTGGTACAACAGAACTCCCCAGGGTAGCCTTTACGCAGCCCCACATGCAACTGGACTCTCTGTGTTCGCTCTTTCTGAACAACCCTAAGTACATCCCTTCCCGGAATGTGAGAGGAATTTAAAATATGACCCCATAAAATGCATACAAAGCCCCTTTCACCCATCAAAAATAGCCCCCAAAGGAAGCCTTTGGGTACAACTGAACTCCCCAGGGGAGCAATTACGCAGCCCCACATGCAACTGGACTCTCTGTGTTTGCTCTTTCTGAACAACCCTAAATACATCCCTACCTGGAATCTGAGAGGAATTGAAAATATGACCCCAGAAATCACGTACAGAGCCCCTTTCACCCATCAAAAATAGCCCCCAAAGGAAGCCTTTGGGTACAACAGAACTCCCCAGGGGAGGCTTTACGCAGCCCCACATGCAACTGGACTCTCTGTGTTCGCTCTTTCTGAACAACCCTAAATACATCCCTATCTGGAATCTGAGAGGAATTGAAAATAGGACCCTGGAAAACGCGTACAGAGCCCCTTTCACCCGTCAAAAATAGACCTCAAGGGAAGCCTTTGGGTACAACTGAACTCCCCAGGGGAGCAATTACGCAGCCCCACATGCAACTGGACTCTCTGTGCTCGCTCTTCCTGAACAACCCTAAATATATCCCTAACCAGAATCTGAGAGGAATTGAAAATAGGACCCTGGAAAACGTGTACAGAGCCCCTTTTGCCCATCAAAAATACCCCCAAAGGAAGCCTTTGGGAACAACTGAACTCCCCAGGGGAGCCTTTACGCAGCCCCATATGCAACTGGACTCTCTGTGTTCGCTATTTCTGAACAACCCTAAATACATCCCTTTCCGGAATGTGAGAGGAATTTAAAATAGGACCCCAGAAAATGCATACAAAGCCCCTTTCACCGATCAAAAATCGCCCCCAAAGGAAGCCTTTGGGTAAAACTGAACTCCCCAGGGGAGCCTTTACGCAGCCCCACATGCAACTGGACTCTCTGTGTTTGCTCTTTCTGAACAAGCCTAAATACACCCCTTCGGGAATCTGAGAGGAATTGAAAATAGGACCCAGGAAATGGCGTACAAAGCCCCTTTCAACCATCAAAAATTCCCCTGAAAGTTAGCCTTTGGGTACAACTGAACTCCCCAGGGGAGCATTTACGCAGCCCCACATGCAACTGGACTCTCTGTGTTCGCTCTTTCTGAACAACCCTAAGTACATCCCTTCCCGGAATCTGAGAGGAATTGAAAATAGGACCCTGGAAAACGTGCACAGAGCCCCTTTCACCCATCAAAAATTTCCCTGAAAGTTAGCCTTTGGGTACAACTGAACTCCCCAGGGGAGCCTTTACGCAGCCCCACATGCAACTGGACTCTCTGTGTTCGCTCTTTCTGAAACAACCCTAAATACATCCCTTCCCGGAATGTGAGAGGAATTGAAAATAGGACCCCAGAAAACACAGAAAAAGCCCCTTTCACACATTAAAAATCGGCCCCAAAGAAAGCCTTTGGGTACAACAGAACTCCCCAGGGGAGCCTTTACGCAGCCCCACATGCAACTGGACTCTCTGTGTTCGCTCTTTCTGAACAACCCTAAGTACATCCCTTCCCGGAATGTGAGAGGAATTTGAAATATGACCCCATAAAACACAGAAAAAGCCCCTTTCACCCATTAAAAATCGCCCCCAAAGGAAGCCTTTGGGTACAACTGAACTCCCCAGGGGAGCCTTTACGCAGCCCCACATGCAACTGGACTCTCTGTGTTCGCTCTTTCTGAACAACCCTAAGTACATCCCTTCCCGGAATCTGAGAGGAATTGAAAATAGGACCCTGAAAAATGCGTACAGAGCCCCTTTCACCCGTCAAAAATAGCCCCCAAAGGAAGCCTTTGGGAACAACTGAAGTCCGCAGGGGAGCTTTTACGCAGCCCCACATGCAACTAGACTATCTGTGTTCACTCTTTCTGAACAACCCTAAATACATCCCTAACCGGAATCAGAGAGGAATTGAAAATATGACCGCAGAAATCACGTACAGAGCACATTTCACCCATCAAAAATAGCCCACAAAGGAAGCCTTTGGGTACAACAGAACTCCCCAGGGTAACCTTTACGCAGCCCCCCATGCAACTGGACTCTCTGTGTTCGATCTTTCTGAGCAACCCTAAATACATCCCTTCCCGGAATGTGAGAGGAATTGAAAATAGGACCCCAGAAAACGCATACAAAGCCCCTTTCACCCATTAAAAATCGCCCCCAAAGGAAGCCTTTGGGTACAACAGAACTCCCCAGGGTAACCTTTACGCAGCCCCCCATGCAACTGGACTCTCTGTGTTCGCTCTTTCTGAACAACCCTAAGTACATCCCTTCCCGGAATCTGAGAGGAATTGAAAATAGGACCCTGGAAAACGTGCACAGAGCCCCTTTCACCCATCAAAAATTTCCCTGAAAGTTAGCCTTTGGGTACAACAGAACTCCCCAGGGGAGCCTTTACGCAGCCCCACATGCAACTGGACTCTCTGTGTTCGCTCTTTCTGAACAACCATAAGTACATCCCTTCCCGGAATGTGAGAGGAATTTGAAATATGACCCCATAAAACACAGAAAAAGCCCCTTTCACCCATTAAAAATCGCCCCCAAAGGAAGCCTTTGGGTAGAACTGAACTCCCCAGGGGAGCCTTTACGCAGCCCCACATGCAACTGGACTCTCTGTGTTCGCTCTTTCTGAACAACCCTAAGTACATCCCTTCCCGGAATCTGAGAGGAATTGAAAATAGGACCCTGGAAAACGTGCACAGAGCCCCTTTCACCCATCAAAAATACCCCCAAAGGAAGCCTTTGGGAACAACTGAACTCCCCAGGGGAGCCTTTACGCAGCCCCACATGCAACTGGACTCTCTGTGTTCGCTCTTTCTGAACAACCCTAAATACATCCCTACCTGGAATCTGAGAGGAATTGAAAATAGGACCCTGGAAAATGCGTACAGAGCCCCTTTCACCCGTCAAAAATAGCCCCCAAAGGAAGCCTTTGGGTACAACTGAAGTCCCCAGGGGAGCTTTTACGCAGCCCCACATGCAACTGGACTCTCTGTGTTCACTCTTTCTGAACAACCCTAAATACATCCCTAACCGGAATCAGAGAGGAATTGAAAATATGACCGCAGAAATCACGTACAGAGCACATTTCACCCATCAAAAATAGCCCACAAAGGAAGCCTTTGGGTAGAACTGAACTCCCCAGGGGAGCCTTTACGCAGCCCCACATGCAACTGGACTCTCTGTGTTCGATCTTTCTGAGCAACCCTAAATACATCCCTTCCCGGAATGTGAGAGGAATTGAAAATAGGACCCCAGAAAACGCATACAAAGCCCCTTTCACCCATTAAAAATCGCCCCCAAAGGAAGCCTTTGGGTACAACAGAACTCCCCAGGGTAACCTTTACGCAGCCCCCCATGCAACTGGACTCTCTGTGTTCGCTCTTTCTGAACAACCCTAAGTACATCCCTTCCCGGAATCTGAGAGGAATTGAAAATAGGACCCTGGAAAACGTGCACAGAGCCCCTTTCACCCATCAAAAATTTCCCTGAAAGTTAGCCTTTGGGTACAACAGAACTCCCCAGGGTAACCTTTACGCAGCCCCCCATGCAACTGGACTCTCTGTGTTCGCTCTTTCTGAACAACCCTAAATACATGCCTTACCGGAATCTCAGAGGAATTGAAAATATGACCCCAGAAATCACGTACAGAGCCACTTTCACCCGTCAAAAATTGCCCCCAAAGTAAGCCTTTGGTTAGAACTGAACTCCCCAGGGGAGCCTTTACGCAGCCCCACATGCAACTGGACTCTCTGTGTTCGCTCTTTCTGAACAACCCTAAATACATGCCTAACTTGAATATCAGAGGAATTGAAAATATGACCCCAGAAATCACGTACAAGCCCCTTTCACCCATCAAAAATCGCCCTAAAAGGAAGCCTTTGGGTAGAATTGAACTCCCTAGGGGAGACTTTACGCAGCCCCCCATGCAACTGGACTCTCTGTGTTCGCTCTTTCTGAACAACCCTAAATACATCCCTTCCCGGAATGTGAGAGGAATTGAAAATATGACCCCAGAAATCACGTACAGAGCCCCTTTCACCCATCAAAAATTGCCCCCAAGGAAGCCTTTGGGTACAACTGAACTCCCCAGGGGAGCCATTACGCAGCCCCACATGCAACTGGACTCTCTGTGTTTGCTCTTTCTGAACAACCCTAAATACATCCCTTCCCGGAATCTGAGAGGAATTTAAAATAGGACCCCAGAAAACACATAAAAAGCCCCTTTCACCAATCAAAAATCGACCCCAAAGGAAGCCTTTGCGTACAACTGAACTCCCCAGGGGAGCCCTTACGAATCCCCACATGCAACTGGACTCTCTGTGTTCGCTCTTTCTGAACAACCCTAAATACATGCCTAACCGGAATCTCAGAGGAATTGAAAATATGACCCCAGAAATCACATACAGAGCCCCTTTCACCCGTCAAAAATTGGCCCGAAAGGAAGCCTTTGGGCACAACTTAACTCCCCAGGGGAGCCTTTACGCAGCCCCACATGCAACTGGACTCTCTGTGTTCGCTCTTTCTGAACAACCCTAAATACATGCCTAACCGGAATCTCAGAGGAATTGAAAATATGACCCCAGAAATCACGTACAGAGCCCCTTTCAGCCATCAAAAATTGCCCCCAAAGGAAGCCTTTGGGCACAACTGAACTCCCCAGGGGAGCCTTTACGCAGCCCCACATGCAACTGGACTCTCTGTGTTCGCTCTTTCTGAACAACCCTAAATACATCACTTCCCGGAATGTGAGAGGAATTTAAAATAGGACCCCAGAAAACGCCTACAAAGCCCCTTTCACCCATCAAAAATAGCCCCCAAAGGAAGCCTTTGGGAACAACTTAACTCCCCAGGGGAGCCTTTACGCAGCCCCACATGCAACTGGACTCTCTGTGTTCGCTCTTTCTGAACAACCCTAAATACATCCCTAACCGAAATATGAGAGGAATTGAAAATATGACCCCAGAAATCACGTACAGAACCCCTTTCACCCATCAAAAATTGCCCCCAGAGTAAGCCTTTGGTTAGAACTGAACTCCCCAGGGGAGCCTTTACGCAGCCCCACATGCAACTGGACTCTCTGTGTTCGCTCTTTCTGAACAACCCTAAATATCTCCCTACCCGGAATCTGATAGGAATTGAAAATAGGACCCTGGAAAACATACACAGAGCCCCTTTCACCCATCAAAAATTTCCCTGAAAGTTAGCCTTTGGGTACAACTGAACTCCCCAGGGGAGCCTTTACGCAGCCCCACATGCAACTGGACTCTCTGTGTTCGCTCTTTCTGAAGAAACCTAAATACATGCCTAACCGGAATCTGAGAGGAATTGTAAATATGACCCCAGAAATCACGTACAGAGCCCCTTTCACCCATCAAAAATTGCCCTGAAAGGAAGCCTTTGGGTACAACTGAACTCCCCAGGGGAGCCTTTACGCAGCCCCACATGCAACTGGACTCTCTGTGTTCGCTCTTTCTGAACAACCCTAAATACCTCCCTACCCGGAATCTGAGAGGAATTGAAAATAGGACCCCAGAAACCGCGTACAGAGCCCCATTCGCTCATCAAAAATTGCGCCCCAAGGAAGCCTTTGGGTACAACTGAACTCCCCAGGGGAGCCTTTACGCAGCCCCACATGGAACTGGACTCTCTGTGCTCGCTCTTTCTGAACAAACCTAAATACATTCCTACCTGGAATATGAGAGGAATTTAAAATATGTCCCCGGATAATGCATACAAAGCCACTTTCGCCCATCCAAAATTGCCCCCAAATAAGCCTTTGGGTACAACTGAACTCCCCAGGGGAGCCTTCACACAGCCCCACATGCAGATGGACTCTCTGTGTTCGCTCTTTCTGAACAACCCTAAGTACATCCCTACCTGGAATCTGAGAGGAATTGAAAATAGGACCCTGGAAAACGTGTACAGAGCCCCTTTCACCCGTCAAAAATAGCCCCCAAAGGAAGCCTTTGGGTAGAACTGAACTCCCCAGGGGAGCCTTTACGCAGCCCCACATGCAACTGGACTCTCTGTGTTCGCTCTTTCTGAACAACCCTAATACATGCCTAACCGGAATCTGAGAGTAATTGAAATAGGACCCCAGAAATCACGTACAGAGCCCCATTCAACCATCAAAATTTGCCCCGAAAGGAAGCCTTTGGGAACAACTGAACTCCCCAGGGGAGCCCTTACGCAGCCCCACATGCAACTGGACTCTCTGTGTTCGCTCTTTCTGAACAACCCTAAATACATGCCTAACCGGAATCTGAGAGGAAGGAAAATATGACCCAAGAAATCACGTACAGAGCCCCTTTCACCCATCAAAAATTGCCCTGAAAGGAAGCCCTTGGGTACAACTGAACTCCCCAGGGGAGCCTTTACGCAGCCCCACATGCAACTGGACTCTCAGTGTTCGCTCTTTCTGAACAACCCTAAATACAACCCTTCCCGGAATGTGAGAGGAATTTAAAATAGGACCCCAGAAATCAGGTACAGAGCCCCTTTTGCCCATCAAAAATTGCCCCCAAAGGAAGCCTTTGGGTACAACTGAACTTCCCAGGGGAGACTTTACGCAGCCCCACATGCAACTGGACTCTCTGTGTTCGCTCTTTCTGAACAACCCTAAATACATGCCTAACCTTAATCTCAGAGGAATTGAAAATATGACCAAGAAATCACGTACAGAGCCCCTTTCACCCATCAAAAATTTCCCTGAAAGGAAGCCTTTTTGGAAAAACTGAACTCCCCAGGGGAGCATTTACGCAACCCCACGTGTAACTGGACTCTCTGTGTTCGCTCTTTCTGAACAACCCTAAATATATCCCTGCCCGGTATCTGAGAGGAATTGAAAATAGGACCCCAGAAATCTCGTACAAAGCCAATTACGCCAATTAAAAATTGCCCCCACATAAGCCTTTTGGTTAAAAATTAACTGCGCAGGGGAGCCTTTACGCAGCACCACATGCAACTGGACTCTCTGTGTTCGCTCTTTCTGAACAACCCTAAACATTTCTTACCCGGAATCTGAGAGGAATTGAAAATAGGACCCTGGAAAACGTGTACAGAGCCCCTTTCACCCATCAAAAATTGCCCCCAAAGGAAGCCTTTGGGTACAACTGAACTCCCCACGGGAGCGTTTACGAAGCCCCACATGCAACTGGACTCTCTGTGTTCGCTCTTTCTGAACAACCCTAAATACATGCATAACCGGAATCTCAGAGGAATTGAAATTATGACAAAGAAATCAAGTACAGAGCCCCTTTCACCCATCAAAAATTGCCCTGAAATGAAGCCTTTGGGTACAACTGAACTCTCCAGGGGAGCCTTTACGCAGCCCCACATGCAACTGGACTCTCTGTGTTCGCTCTTTCTGAACAACCCTAAATACATCCCTTCCCGGAATGTGAGAGGAATTTAAAATATGACCCCAGAAAACGCATACAAAGCCCCTTTCACCCATCAAAAATTGCCCCCAAAGGAAGCCTTTTGGTACAACTGAACTCCCCAGGGGAGCCTTTACGAAGCCCCACATGCAACTGGACTCTCTGTGTTCGCTTTTTCTGAACAACCCTAAATACATCCCTTCCAGGAATGTGAGAGGAATTTAAAACATAACCCCAGAAATCACGTACAGAGCCCCTTTCACCCATCAAAAATCGCCCTAAAAGGAAGCCTTTGGGTAGAATTGAACTCCCTAGGGGAGCCTTTACGCAGCCCCACATGCAACTGGACTCTCTGTGTTCGCTCTTTCTGAACAACCCTAAATACATCCCTACACAGAATCTGAGAGGAATTGAAAATAGGACCCTGGAAAACGTGTACAGAGCCCCTTTCGCCCGTCAAAAATTGCCCCGTAGAAAGCCTTTGGGTACAACTGAACTCCCCAGGGGAGCCTTTACGCAGCCCCACAAGCA
Organism: Mergus octosetaceus; assembly: GCA_036873955.1. NCBI lineage: Eukaryota > Metazoa > Chordata > Aves > Anseriformes > Anatidae > Mergus > Mergus octosetaceus. The sequence goes on along the minus strand of JBAGBL010000083.1, from coordinate 129,525 downwards.
ACTGGACTCTCTGTGTTCGCTGTTTCTGAACAACCCTAAATACATACCTACCCGGAATCTGAGGGGAATTAAAAAGAGGACCCCGGAAACCGCGTACAGAGCCCCTTTCGCTCATCAAAAATTGCACCCAAAGGAAGCCTTTGGGTACAACTGAACTCCCCAGGGGAGCCTTTACGCAGCCCCACATGGAACTGGACTCACTGTGTTTGCTCTTACTGAAACATCCTAAATATATCCCTAACCGGAATGTGAGAGGAATTTAAAATAGGACCCCAGAAATCGCGTACAAAGCCAATTTCGCCAATTAAAAATTGCCCCCACATAAGCCTTTGGGTACAACTGAACTCCCCAGGGGAGCATTTACGCAGCCCCACATGCAACTGGACTCTCTGTGTTCGCTCTTTCTGAACAACCCTAAATATTTCTTACCCGGAATCTGAGAGGAATTTAAAATAGGTCCCTGTAAATCGTGTAGAAAGCCCCTTTCGCCCATCAAAAATTGCCCTGAAAGGAAGCCTTTTTGGAACAACTGAACTCCCCAGGGGAGCCTTTACGCAGCCCCACATGCAACTGGACTCTCTGTGTTCTCTCTTTCTGAACAACCCTAAATATTTCTTACCCGGAATCTGAGAGGAATTTAAAATAGGTCCCTGGAAATCGTGTACAAAGCCCCTTTCGCCCATCAAAAATTGCCCCCAAAGGAAGCCTTTTTGGAAGAACTGAACTCCCCAGGGGAGCCTTTACGAAGCCCCACGTGTAACTGGACTCTCTGTGTTCGCTCTTTCTGAACAACCCTAAATATATCCCTACACGGAATCTGAGAGGAATTGAAAATATGACCCCAGAAATCACGTATAGAGCCCCTTTCATCCATCAAAAATAGCCCCCAAAGGAAGCCTTTGGGTTTAACTGAACTCCGCAAGGGAGCCTTTACGCAGCCCCACATGCAACTGGACTCTCTGTGTTCGCTCTTTCTGAACAACCCTAAATACATGCCTAACCTTAATCTCAGAGGAATTGAAAATATGACCAAGAAATCACGTACAGAGCCCCTTTCACCCGTCAAAAATTGCCCTGAAAGGAAGCCTTTGGGTACAACTGAACTCCCCAGGGGAGCCTCTACGCAGCCCCACATGCAACTGGACTCTCTGTGTTCGCTCTTTCTGAACAACCCTAAATACATGCCTAACCTTAATCTCAGAGGAATTGAAAATATGACCAAGAAATCACGTACAGAGCCCCTTTCACCCGTCAAAAATTGCCCTGAAAGGAAGCCTTTGGGTACAACTGAACTCCCCAGGGGAGCCTCTACGCAGCCCCACATGCAACTGGACTCTCTGTGTTCGCTCTTTCTTAAAAACACTAAATATCTCCCTACCCGGAATCTGAGAGGAATTGAAAAGACGACCCCAGAAATCACGTACAGAGCCCCTTTCACCCATCAAAATTCGCCCTAAAAGGAAGCCTTTGGGTACAACTGAACTCCCCAGGGGAGCCATTACGCAGCCCCACATGCAACTGGACTCTCTGTGTTCGCTCTTTCTGAACAACCCTAAATACATCCCTTCCCGGAATCTGAGAGGAATTTAAAATAGGACCCCAGAAAACACATAAAAAGCCCCTTTCACCCATCAAAAATCGACCCCAAAGGAAGCGTTTGGGTACAATTGAACTCCCCAGGGGAGCCTTTAGGCGGCCCCACATGCAACTGGACTCTCTGTGTTCGCTCTTTCTGAACAAACCTAAATACATGTCTAACCAGAATCTGAGAGGAAGTGAAAATATGACCCCAGAAATCACGTACAGAGCCCCTTTCACCCATCAAAAATTTCCCTGAAAAGTAGCCTTTTGGTACAACTGAACTCCCCAGGGGAGCCTTTACGCAGCCCCACATGCAACTGGACTCTCTGTGTTCGCTCTTTCTGAACAACCCTAAATACATCCCTACCGGAAATCTGAGAGGAATTGAAAATAGGACCCAAGAAATCGCGTACAAAGCCCCTTTCACCCATCAAAAATTGCCCCCAAAGGAAGCCTTTGGGTACAACTGAACTCCCCAGGGGAGCTTTTACGCAGCCCCACATGCAACTGGATTCTCTGTGTTCGCTCTTTCTGAACAACCGTAAATACATCCCTAACGCGAATTTGAGAGGAATTGAAAATATTACCCCAGAAATCACGTACAGAGCCCCTTTCACCCATCAAAAATTGCCCTGAAAGGAAGCCTTTGGGTACAACTGAACTCCCCAGGGGAGCCTTTACGCAGCCCCACATGCAACTGGACTCTCTGTGTTCGCTCTTTCTGAACAACCCTAAATACATGCCTAACCTTAATCTCAGAGGAATTGAAAATATGACCAAGAAATCACGTACAGAGCCCCTTTCACCCGTCAAAAATTGCCCTGAAAGGAAGCCTTTGGGTACAACTGAACTCCCCAGGGGAGCCTCTACGCAGCCCCACATGCAACTGGACTCTCTGTGTTCGCTCTTTCTTAAAAACACTAAATATCTCCCTACCCGGAATCTGAGAGGAATTGAAAAGACGACCCCAGAAATCACGTTCAGAGCCCCTTTCACCCATCAAAATTCGCCCTAAAAGGAAGCCTTTGGGTACAACTGAACTCCCCAGGGGAGCCATTACGCAGCCCCACATGCAACTGGACTCTCTGTGTTTGCTCTTTCTGAACAACCCTAAATACATCCCTTCCCGGAATCTGAGAGGAATTTAAAATAGGACTCCAGAAAACACATAAAAAGCCCCTTTCACCCATCAAAAATCGACCCCAAAGGAAGCCTTTGGGTACAACTGAACTCCCCAGGGGAGCCTTTACGCGGCCCCACATGCAACTGGACTCTCTGTGTTCGCTCTTTCTGAACAACCCTAAATACATGTCTAACCAGAATCTGAGAGGAAGTGAAAATATGACCCCAGAAATCACGTACAGAGCCCCTTTCACCCATCAAAAATTTCCCTGAAAAGAAGCCTTTTGGTACAACTGAACTCCCCAGGGGAGCCTTTACGCAGCCCCACATGCAACTGGACTCTCTGTGTTCGCTCTTTCTGAACAACCCTAAATACATACCTACCCGGAATCTGAGGGTAATTAAAAAGAGGACCCCGGAAACCGCGTACAGAGCCCCTTTCGCTCATCAAAAATTGCACCCAAAGGAAGCCTTTGGGTACAACTGAACTCCCCAGGGGAGCCTTTACGCAGCCACACATGCAACTGGACTCTCTGTGTTCGCTCTTTCTGAACAACCCTAAATACATGCCTAACCGGAATCTGAGAGGAATTGAAAATATGACCCCAGAAATCACGTAAAGAGCCCCTTTCACCCATCAAAAATTTCCCTGAAAGGAAGCCTTTGGGTACAACTGAACTCCCCAGGGGAGCCTTTACGCAGCCCCACATGGAACTGGACTCACTGTGTTTGCTCTTACTGAAACATCCTAAATATATCCCTAACCGGAATGTGAGAGGAATTTAAAATAGGACCCCAGAAATCGCGTACAAAGACAATTTCGCCAATTAAAAATTGCCCCCACATAAGCCTTTGGGTACAACTGAACTCCCCAGGGGAGCCTTTACGCAGCCCCACATGCAACTGGACTCTCTGTGTTCGCTCTTTCTGAAGAACTCTAAATATCTCCCTACCAGGAATCTGAGAGGAATTTAAAATAGCTCCCTGTAAATCGTGTAGAAAGCCCCTTTCGCCCATCAAAAATTGCCCTGAAAGGAAGCCTTTTTGGAACAACTGAACTCCCCAGGGGAGCCTTTACGCAGCCCCACATGCAACTGGACTCTCTGTGTTCGCTCTTTCTGAACAACCCTAAATATTTCTTACACGGAATCTGAGAGGAATTTAAAATAGGTCCCTGGAAATCGTGTACAAAGCCCCTTTCGCCCATCAAAAATTGCCCCCAAAGGAAGCCTTTTGGTACAACTGAACTCCCCAGGGGAGCCTTTACGAAGCCCCACATGCAACTGGACTCTCTGTGTTCGCTTTTTCTGAACAACCCTAAATACATCCCTTCCAGGAATGTGAGAGGAATTTAAAACATAACCCCAGAAATCACGTACAGAGCCCCTTTCACCCATCAAAAATCGCCCTAAAAGGAAGCCTTTGGGTAGAATTGAACTCCCTAGGGGAGCCTTTACGCAGCCCCACATGCAACTGGACTCTCTGTGTTCGCTCTTTCTGAACAACCCTAAATACATCCCTACACAGAATCTGAGAGGAATTGAAAATAGGACCCTGGAAAACGTGTACAGAGCCCCTTTCGCCCGTCAAAAATTGCCCCGTAGAAAGCCTTTGGGTACAACTGAACTCCCCAGGGGAGCCTTTACGCAGCCCCACAAGCAACTGGACTCTCTGTGTTCGCTGTTTCTGAACAACCCTAAATACATACCTACCCGGAATCTGAGGGGAATTAAAAAGAGGACCCCGGAAACCGCGTACAGAGCCCCTTTCGCTCATCAAAAATTGCACCCAAAGGAAGCCTTTGGGTACAACTGAACTCCCCAGGGGAGCCTTTACGCAGCCCCACATGGAACTGGACTCACTGTGTTTGCTCTTACTGAAACATCCTAAATATATCCCTAACCGGAATGTGAGAGGAATTTAAAATAGGACCCCAGAAATCGCGTACAAAGCCAATTTCGCCAATTAAAAATTGCCCCCACATAAGCCTTTGGGTACAACTGAACTCCCCAGGGGAGCATTTACGCAGCCCCACATGCAACTGGACTCTCTGTGTTCGCTCTTTCTGAACAACCCTAAATATTTCTTACCCGGAATCTGAGAGGAATTTAAAATAGGTCCCTGTAAATCGTGTAGAAAGCCCCTTTCGCCCATCAAAAATTGCCCTGAAAGGAAGCCTTTTTGGAACAACTGAACTCCCCAGGGGAGCCTTTACGCAGCCCCACATGCAACTGGACTCTCTGTGTTCTCTCTTTCTGAACAACCCTAAATATTTCTTACCCGGAATCTGAGAGGAATTTAAAATAGGTCCCTGGAAATCGTGTACAAAGCCCCTTTCGCCCATCAAAAATTGCCCCCAAAAGGAAGCCTTTTTGGAAGAACTGAACTCCCCAGGGGAGCCTTTACGAAGCCCCACGTGTAACTGGACTCTCTGTGTTCGCTCTTTCTGAACAACCCTAAATATATCCCTACCCGGAATCAGGGAGGAATTGAAAATATGACCCCAGAAATCACGTATAGAGCCCCTTTCATCCATCAAAAATAGCCCCCAAAGGAAGACTTTGGGTTTAACTGAACTCCGCAAGGGAGCCTTTACGCAGCCCCACATGCAACTGGACTCTCTGTGTTCGCTCTTTCTGAACAACCCTAAATACATGCCTAACCTTAATCTCAGAGGAATTGAAAATATGACCAAGAAATCACGTACAGAGCCCCTTTCACCCGTCAAAAATTGCCCTGAAAGGAAGCCTTTGGGTACAACTGAACTCCCCAGGGGAGCCTCTACGCAGCCCCACATGCAACTGGACTCTCTGTGTTCGCTCTTTCTGAACAACCCTAAATACATGCCTAACCTTAATCTCAGAGGAATTGAAAATATGACCAAGAAATCACGTACAGAGCCCCTTTCACCCGTCAAAAATTGCCCTGAAAGGAAGCCTTTGGGTACAACTGAACTCCCCAGGGGAGCCTCTACGCAGCCCCACATGCAACTGGACTCTCTGTGTTCGCTCTTTCTTAAAAACACTAAATATCTCCCTACCCGGAATCTGAGAGGAATTGAAAAGACGACCCCAGAAATCACGTACAGAGCCCCTTTCACCCATCAAAATTCGCCCTAAAAGGAAGCCTTTGGGTACAACTGAACTCCCCAGGGGAGCCATTACGCAGCCCCACATGCAACTGGACTCTCTGTGTTCGCTCTTTCTGAACAACCCTAAATACATCCCTTCCCGGAATCTGAGAGGAATTTAAAATAGGACCCCAGAAAACACATAAAAAGCCCCTTTCACCCATCAAAAATCGACCCCAAAGGAAGCGTTTGGGTACAATTGAACTCCCCAGGGGAGCCTTTAGGCGGCCCCACATGCAACTGGACTCTCTGTGTTCGCTCTTTCTGAACAAACCTAAATACATGTCTAACCAGAATCTGAGAGGAAGTGAAAATATGACCCCAGAAATCACGTACAGAGCCCCTTTCACCCATCAAAAATTTCCCTGAAAAGTAGCCTTTTGGTACAACTGAACTCCCCAGGGGAGCCTTTACGCAGCCCCACATGCAACTGGACTCTCTGTGTTCGCTCTTTCTGAACAACCCTAAATACATCCCTACCGGAAATCTGAGAGGAATTGAAAATAGGACCCAAGAAATCGCGTACAAAGCCCCTTTCACCCATCAAAAATTGCCCCCAAAGGAAGCCTTTGGGTACAACTGAACTCCCCAGGGGAGCTTTTACGCAGCCCCACATGCAACTGGATTCTCTGTGTTCGCTCTTTCTGAACAACCGTAAATACATCCCTAACGCGAATTTGAGAGGAAATGAAAATATTACCCCAGAAATCACGTACAGAGCCCCTTTCACCCATCAAAAATTGCCCTGAAAGGAAGCCTTTGGGTACAACTGAACTCCCCAGGGGAGCCTTTACGCAGCCCCACATGCAACTGGACTCTCTGTGTTCGCTCTTTCTGAACAACCCTAAATACATGCCTAACCTTAATCTCAGAGGAATTGAAAATATGACCAAGAAATCACGTACAGAGCCCCTTTCACCCGTCAAAAATTGCCCTGAAAGGAAGCCTTTGGGTACAACTGAACTCCCCAGGGGAGCCTCTACGCAGCCCCACATGCAACTGGACTCTCTGTGTTCGCTCTTTCTTAAAAACACTAAATATCTCCCTACCCGGAATCTGAGAGGAATTGAAAAGACGACCCCAGAAATCACGTACAGAGCCCCTTTCACCCATCAAAATTCGCCCTAAAAGGAAGCCTTTGGGTACAACTGAACTCCCCAGGGGAGCCATTACGCAGCCCCACATGCAACTGGACTCTCTGTGTTTGCTCTTTCTGAACAACCCTAAATACATCCCTTCCCGGAATCTGAGAGGAATTTAAAATAGGACTCCAGAAAACACATAAAAAGCCCCTTTCACCCATCAAAAATCGACCCCAAAGGAAGCCTTTGGGTACAACTGAACTCCCCAGGGGAGCCTTTACGCGGCCCCACATGCAACTGGACTCTCTGTGTTCGCTCTTTCTGAACAACCCTAAATACATGTCTAACCAGAATCTGAGAGGAAGTGAAAATATGACCCCAGAAATCACGTACAGAGCCCCTTTCACCCATCAAAAATTTCCCTGAAAAGAAGCCTTTTGGTACAACTGAACTCCCCAGGGGAGCCTTTACGCAGCCCCACATGCAACTGGACTCTCTGTGTTCGCTCTTTCTGAACAACCCTAAATACATACCTACCCGGAATCTGAGGGTAATTAAAAAGAGGACCCCGGAAACCGCGTACAGAGCCCCTTTCGCTCATCAAAAATTGCACCCAAAGGAAGCCTTTGGGTACAACTGAACTCCCCAGGGGAGCCTTTACGCAGCCACACATGCAACTGGACTCTCTGTGTTCGCTCTTTCTGAACAACCCTAAATACATGCCTAACCGGAATCTGAGAGGAATTGAAAATATGACCCCAGAAATCACGTAAAGAGCCCCTTTCACCCATTAAAAAATTCCCTGAAAGGAAGCCTTTGGGTACAACTGAACTCCCCAGGGGAGCCTTTACGCAGCCCCACATGGAACTGGACTCACTGTGTTTGCTCTTACTGAAACATCCTAAATATATCCCTAACCGGAATGTGAGAGGAATTTAAAATAGGACCCCAGAAATCGCGTACAAAGACAATTTCGCCAATTAAAAATTGCCCCCACATAAGCCTTTGGGTACAACTGAACTCCCCAGGGGAGCCTTTACGCAGCCCCACATGCAACTGGACTCTCTGTGTTCGCTCTTTCTGAAGAACTCTAAATATCTCCCTACCAGGAATCTGAGAGGAATTTAAAATAGGTCCCTGTAAATCGTGTAGAAAGCCCCTTTCGCCCATCAAAAATTGCCCTGAAAGGAAGCCTTTTTGGAACAACTGAACTCCCCAGGGGAGCCTTTACGCAGCCCCACATGCAACTGGACTCTCTGTGTTCGCTCTTTCTGAACAACCCTAAATATTTCTTACACGGAATCTGAGAGGAATTTAAAATAGGTCCCTGGAAATCGTGTACAAAGCCCCTTTCGCCCATCAAAAATTGCCCCCAAAGGAAGCCTTTTTGGAAGAACTGAACTCCCCTGGGGAGCCTTTACGAAGCCCCACGTGTAACTGGACTCTCTGTGTTCGCTCTTTCTGAACAACCCTAAATATTTCGTACACGGAATCTGAGAGGAATTTAAAATAGGTCCCTGGAAATCGTGTACAAAGCCCCTTTCGCCCATCAAAAATTGCCCCCAAAGGAAGCCTTTTTGGAAGAACTGAACTCCCCTGGGGAGCCTTTACGAAGCCCCACGTGTAACTGGACTCTCTGTGTTCGCTCTTTCTGAACAACCCTAAATATATCCCTACCCGGAATCTGAGAGGAATTGAAAATAGGACCCTGGAAAACGTGTACAGAGCCCCTTTCACCCATCAAAAATTGCCCCCAAAGGAAGCCTTTGGGTACAACTGAACTCCCCAGGGGAGCCTTTACGCAGCCCCACATGCAACTGGACTCTCTGTGTTCGCTCTTTCTGAACAACCCTTAACACCTCCCTACCCGGAATCTGAGAGGAATTGAAAATATGACCCCAGAAATCACGTATAGAGCCCCTTTCATACATCAAAAATTGCCCCCAAAGGAAGCCTTTGGGTATAACTGAACTCCGCAAGGGAGCCTTTACGCAGCCCCACATGCAACTGGACTCTCTGTGTTCGCTCTTTCTGAACAACCCTAAATACATGCCTAACCTTAATCTCAGAGGAATTGAAAATATGACCAAGAAATCACGTACAGAGCCCCTTTCACCCGTCAAAAATTGCCCTGAAAGGAAGCCTTTGGGTACAACTGAACTCCCCAGGGGAGCCTCTACGCAGCCCCACATGCAACTGGACTCTCTGTGTTCGCTCTTTCTTAAAAACACTAAATATCTCCCTACCCGGAATCTGAGAGGAATTGAAAAGACGACCCCAGAAATCACGTACTGAGCCCCTTTCACCCATCAAAATTCGCCCTAAAAGGAAGCCTTTGGGTACAACTGAACTCCCCAGGGGAGCCTTTACGCGGCCCCACATGCAACTGGACTCTCTGTGTTCGCTCTTTCTGAACAACCCTAAATACATGTCTAACCAGAATCTGAGAGGAAGTGAAAATATGACCCCAGAAATCACGTACAGAGCCCCTTTCACCCATCAAAAATTTCCCTGAAAAGAAGCCTTTTGGTACAACTGAACTCCCCAGGGGAGCCTTTACGCAGCCCCACATGCAACTGGACTCTCTGTGTTCGCTCTTTCTGAACAACCCTAAATACATCCCTTCCCGGAATGTGAGAGGAATTGAAAATAGGACCCTGGAAAACGTGTACAGAGCCCCTTTCACCCGTCAAAAATTGCCCCGAAGGAAGCCTTTGGGTACAACTGAACTCCCCAGGGGAGCCTTTACGCAGCCCCACATGCAACTGGACTCTCTGTGTTCGCTCTTTCTGAACAACCCTAAATACATACCTACCCGGAATCTGAGGGTAATTAAAAAGAGGACCCCGGAAACCGCGTACAGAGCCCCTTTCGCTCATCAAAAATTGCACCCAAAGGAAGCCTTTGGGTACAACTGAACTCCCCAGGGGAGCCTTTACGCAGCCCCACATGCAACTGGACTCTCTGTGTTCGCTCTTTCTGAACAACCCTAAATACATGCCTAACCGGAATCTGAGAGGAATTGAAAATATGACCCCAGAAATCATGTAAAGAGCCCCTTTCACCCATCAAAAATTTCCCTGAAAGGAAGCCTTTGGGTACTACTGAACTCCCCAGGGGAGCTTTTACGCAGCCCCACATGGAACTGGACTCACTGTGTTTGCTCTTACTGAAACATCCTAAATATATCCCTAACCGGAATGTGAGAGGAATTTAAAATAGGACCCCAGAAATCGCGTACAAAGACAATTTCGCCAATTAAAAATTGCCCCCACATAAGCCTTTGGGTACAACTGAACTCCCCAGGGGAGCATTTACGCAGCCCCACATGCAACTGGACTCTCTGTGTTCGCTCTTTCTGAACAACCCTAAATATTTCTTACCCGGAATCTGAGAGGAATTTAAAATAGGTCCCTGTAAATCGTGTAGAAAGCCCCTTTCGCCCATCAAAAATTGCCCTGAAAGGAAGCCTTTTTGGAACAACTGAACTCCCCAGGGGAGCCTTTACGCAGCCCCACATGAAACTGGACTCTCTGTGTACGCTCTTTCTGAACAACCCTAAATATATCCCTACCCGGAATCTGAGAGGAATTGAAAATATGACCCCAGAAATCACGTATAGAGCCCCTTTCACCCATCAAAAATTGCCCTGAAAGGAAGCCTTTGGGTAGAACTGAACTCCCCAGGGGAGCCTTTACGCAGCCCCACATGCAACTGGACTCTCTGTGTTCTCTCTTTCTGAACAACCCTTAACACCTCCCTACCTGGAATCTGAGAGCAATTGAAAATATGACCCCAGAAATCACGTATAGAGCCCCTTTCATCCATCAAAAATTGCCCCCAAAGGAAGCCTTTGTGTATAACTGAACTCCGCAAGGGAGCCTTTACGAAGCCCCACATGCAACTGGACTCTCTGTGTTCGCTCTTTCTGAACAACCCTAAATACATCCCTTCCCGGAATGTGAGAGGAATTTAAAATATAACCCCAGAAATCACGTACAGAGCCCCTTTCACCCATCAAAAAACGCCCTAAAAGGAAGCCTTTGGGTAGAATTGAACTCCCTAGGGGAGCCTTTACGCAGCCCCACATGCAACTGGACTCTCTGTGTTCGCTCTTTCTTAAAAACACTAAATATCTCCCTACCCGGAATCTGAGAGGAATTGAAAAGACGACCCCAGAAATCACGTACAGAGCCCCTTTCACCCATCAAAATTCGCCCTAAAAGGAAGCCTTTGGGTACAACTGAACTCCCCAGGGGAGCCTTTACGCAGCCCCACATGCAACTGGACTCTCTGTGTTCGATCTTTCTGAGCAACCCTAAATACATCCCTTCCCGGAATGTGAGAGGAATTGAAAATAGGACCCCAGAAAACGCATACAAAGCCCCTTTCACCCATTAAAAATCGCCCCCAAAGGAAGCCTTTGGGTACAACAGAACTCCCCAGGGTAACCTTTACGCAGCCCCCCATGCAACTGGACTCTCTGTGTTCGCAATTTCTGAACAACCCTAAGTACATCCCTTCCCGGAATCTGAGAGGAATTGAAAATAGGACCCTGGAAAACGTGCACAGAGCCCCTTTCACCCATCAAAAATTTCCCTGAAAGTTAGCCTTTGGGTACAACAGAACTCCCCAGGGTAACCTTTACGCAGCCCCCCATGCAACTGGACTCTCTGTGTTCGCTCTTTCTGAACAACCCTAAATACATGCCTTACGGGAATCTCAGAGGAATTGAAAATATGACCCCAGAAATCACGTACAGAGCCACTTTCACCCGTCAAAAATTGCCCCCAAAGTAAGCCTTTGGTTAGAACTGAACTCCCCAGGGGAGCCTTTACGCAGCCCCACATGCAACTGGACTCTCTGTGTTCGCTCTTTCTGAACAACCCTAAATACATGCCTAACTTGAATATCAGAGGAATTGAAAATATGACCCCAGAAATCACGTACAAGCCCCTTTCACCCATCAAAAATCGCCCTAAAAGGAATCCTTTGGGTAGAATTGAACTCCCCAGGGGAGACTTTACGCAGCCCCCCATGCAACTGGACTCTCTGTGTTCGCTCTTTCTGAACATCCCTAAATACATCCCTTCCCGGAATGTGAGAGGAATTGAAAATATGACCCCAGAAATCACGTACAGAGCCCCTTTCACCCATCAAAAATTGCCCCGAAAGGAAGCCTTTGGGTACAACTGAACTCCCCAGGGGAGACTTTACGCAGCCCCACATGCAACTGGACTCTCTGTGTTCGCTCTTTCTGAACAACCCTATATACATGCCTAACCGGAATCTGAGAGGAATTGAAAATATGACCCCAGAAATCACGTACAGAGCCCCTTTCACCCGTCAAAAATTGCCCCCAAAGGAAGCCTTTGCGTACAACTGAACTCCCCAGGGGAGCCCTTACGAATCCCCACATGCAACTGGACTCTCTGTGTTCGCTCTTTCTGAACAACCCTAAATACATGCCTAACCGGAATCTCAGAGGAATTGAAAATATGACCCCAGAAATTACATACAGAGCCCCTTTCAGCCATCAAAAATTGCCCCCAAAGGAAGCCTTTGGGCACAACTTAACTCCCCAGGGGAGCCTTTACGCAGACCCACATGCAACTGGACTCTCTGTGTTCGCTCTTTCTGAACAACCCTAAATACATCCCTTCCCGGAATCTGAGAGGAATTGAAAATATGACCCCAGAAATCACGTACAGAGCCCCTTTCACCCATCAAAAATCGCCCTAAAAGGAAGCCTTTGGGTAGAACTGATCTCCCCAGGGGAGACTTTACGCAGCCCCACATGCAACTGGACTCTCTGTGTTCGCTCTTTCTGAACAACCCTAAATACATGCCTAACCGGAATCTCAGAGGAATTGAAAATATGACCCCAGAAATCACGTACAGAGCCCCTTTCACCCGTCAAAAATTGCCCCCAAAGTAAGCCTTTGCGTACAACTGAACTCCCCAGGGGAGCCCTTACGAATCCCCACATGCAACTGGACTCTCTGTGTTCGCTCTTTTTGAACAACCCTAAATACATGCCTAACGGAAATCTCAGAGGAATTGAAAATATGACCCCAGAAATCACGTACAGAGCCCCTTTCAGCCATCAAAAATTGCCCCCAAAGGAAGCCTTTGGGCACAACTGAACTCCCCAGGGGAGCCTTTACGCAGCCCCACATGCAACTGGACTCTCTGTGTTCGCTCTTTCTGAACAACCCTAAATACATCACTTCCCGGAATGTGAGAGGAATTTAAAATAGGACCCCAGAAAACGCCTACAAAGCCCCTTTCACCCATCAAAAATAGCCCCCAAAGGAAGCCTTTGGGAACAACTTAACTCCCCAGGGGAGCCTTTACGCAGCCCCACATGCAACTGGACTCTCTGTGTTCGCTCTTTCTGAACAACCCTAAATACATCCCTAACCGAAATATGAGAGGAATTGAAAATATGACCCCAGAAATCACGTACAGAACCCCTTTCACCCATCAAAAATTGCCCCCAGAGTAAGCCTTTGGTTAGAACTGAACTCCCCAGGGGAGCCTTTACGCAGCCCCACATGCAACTGGACTCTCTGTGTTCGCTCTTTCTGAACAACCCTAAATATCTCCCTACCCGGAATCTGATAGGAATTGAAAATAGGACCCTGGAAAACATACACAGAGCCCCTTTCACCCATATAAAATTTCCCTGAAAGTTAGCCTTTGGGTACAACTGAACTCCCCAGGGGAGAATTTACGCAGCCCCACATGCAACTGGACTCTCTGTGTTCGCTCTTTCTGAAGAAACCTAAATACATGCCTAACCGGAATCTGAGAGGAATTGTAAATATGACCCCAGAAATCACGTACAGAGCCCCTTTCACCCATCAAAAATTGCCCTGAAAGGAAGCCTTTGGGTACAACTGAACTCCCCAGGGGAGCCTTTACGCAGCCCCACATGCAACTGGACTCTCTGTGTTCGCTCTTTCTGAACAAACCTAAATACCTCCCTACCCGGAATCTGAGAGGAATTGAAAATAGGACCCCAGAAACTGCGTACAGAGCCCCATTCGCTCATCAAAAATTGCGCCCCAAGGAAGCCTTTGGGTACAACTGAACTCCCCAGGGGAGCCTTTACGCAGCCCCACATGGAACTGGACTCTCTGTGCTCGCTCTTTCTGAACAAACCTAAATACATTCCTACCTGGAATATGAGAGGAATTTAAAATATGTCCCCGGATAATGCATACAAAGCCACTTTCGCCCATCCAAAATTGCCCCCAAATAAGCCTTTGGGTACAACTGAACTCCCCAGGGGAGCCTTTACACAGCCCCACATGCAGATGGACTCTCTGTGTTCGCTCTTTCTGAACAACCCTAAGTACATCCCTACCTGAAATCTGAGAGGAATTGAAAATAGGACCCTGGAAAACGTGTACAGAGCCCCTTTCACCCGTCAAAAATAGCCCCCAAAGGAAGCCTTTGGGTAGAACTGAACTCCCCAGGGGAGCCTTTACGCAGCCCCACATGCAACTGGACTCTCTGTGTTCGCTCTTTCTGAACAACCCTAATACATGCCTAACCGGAATCTGAGAGTAATTGAAATAGGACCCCAGAAATCACGTACAGAGCCCCATTCAACTATCAAAATTTGCCCCGAAAGGAAGCCTTTGGGAACAACTGAACTCCCCAGGGGAGCCCTTACGCAGCCCCACATGCAACTGGACTCTCTGTGCTCGCTCTTTCTGAACAACCCTAAATACATGCCTAACCGGAATCTGAGAGGAAGGAAAATATGACCCAAGAAATCACGTACAGAGCCCCTTTCACCCATCAAAAATTGCCCTGAAAGGAAGCCCTTGGGTACAACTGAGCTCCCCAGGGGAGCCTTTATGCAGCCCCACATGCAACTGGACTCTCAGTGTTCGCTCTTTCTGAACAACCCTAAATACAACCCTTCCCGGAATGTGAGAGGAATTTAAAATAGGACCCCAGAAATCACGTACAGAGCCCCTTTTGCCCATCAAAAATTGCCCCCAAAGGAAGCCTTTGGGTACAACTGAACTCCCCAGGGGAGACTTTACGCAGCCCCACATGCAACTGGACTCTCTGTGTTCGCTCTTTCTGAACAACCCTAAATACCTCCCTACCCGGAATCTGAGAGGAATTGAAGATATGACCCAAGAAATCACGTACAGAGCCCCTTTCACCCATCAAATATTTCCCTGAAAGGAAGCCTTTTTGGAAAAACTGAACTCCCCAGGGGAGCATTTACGCAACCCCACGTGTAACTGGACTCTCTGTGTTCGCTCTTTCTGAACAACCCTAAATATATCCCTGCCCGGTATCTGAGAGGAATTGAAAATAGGACCCCAGAAATCTCGTACAAAGCCAATTACGCCAATTAAAAATTGCCCCCACATAAGCCTTTTGGTTAAAAATTAACTGCCCAGGGGAGCCTTTACGCAGCACCACATGCAACTGGACTCTCTGTGTTCGCTCTTTCTGAACAACCCTAAACATTTCTTACCCGGAATCTGAGAGGAATTGAAAATAGGACCCTGGAAAACGTGTACAGAGCCCCTTTCACCCATCAAAAATTGCCCCCAAAGGAAGCCTTTGGGTACAACTGAACTCTCCAGGGGAGCCTTTACGCAGCCCCACATGCAACTGGACTCTCTGTGTTCGCTTTTTCTGAACAACCCTAAATACATCCCTTCCAGGATGTGAGAGGAATTTAAAACATAACCCCAGAAATCACGTACAGAGCCCCTTTCACCCATCAAAAATCGCCCTAAAAGGAAGCCTTTGGGTAGAATTGAACTCCCTAGGGGAGCCTTTACGCAGCCCCACATGCAACTGGACTCTCTGTGTTCGCTCTTTCTGAACAACCCTAAATACATCCCTACCCAGAAACTGAGAGGAATTGAAAATAGGAACCTGGAAAACGCGTACAGAGCCCCTTTCACCCGTCAAAAATTGCCCCATATAAGGCTTTGGGTACAACTGAACTCCCCAGGGGAGCCTTTACGCAGCCCCACATGCAACTGGACTCTCTGTGTTCGCTCTTTCTGAACAACCCTAAATACATCCCTTCCTGGAATGTGAGAGGAATTGAAAATAGGACCCTGGAAAACGTGTACAGAGCCCCTTTCGCCCGTCAAAAATTGCCCCGAAGAAAGCCTTTGGGTACAACTGAACTCCCCAGGGGAGCCTTTACGCAGCCCCACAAGCAACTGGACTCTCTGTGTTCGCTGTTTCTGAACAACCCTAAATACATAACTACCCGGAATCTGAGGGGAATTAAAAAGAGGACCCCGGAAACCGCGTACAGAGCCCCTTTCGCTCATCAAAAATTGCACCCAAAGGAAGCCTTTGGGTACAACTGAACTCCCCAGGGGAGCCTTTACGCAGCCCCACATGGAACTGGACTCACTGTGTTTGCTCTTACTGAAACATCCTAAATATATCCCTAACCGGAATGTGAGAGGAATTTAAAATAGGACCCCAGAAATCGCGTACAAAGCCAATTTCGCCAATTAAAAATTGCCCCCACATAAGCCTTTGGGTACAACTGAACTCCCCAGGGGAGCATTTACGCAGCCCCACATGCAACTGGACTCTCTGTGTTCGCTCTTTCTGAACAACCCTAAATATTTCTTACCCGGAATCTGAGAGGAATTTAAAATAGGTCCCTGTAAATCGTGTAGAAAGCCCCTTTCGCCCATCAAAAATTGCCCTGAAAGGAAGCCTTTTTGGAACAACTGAACTCCCCAGGGGAGCCTTTACGCAGCCCCACATGCAACTGGACTCTCTGTGTTCTCTCTTTCTGAACAACCCTAAATATTTCTTACCCGGAATCTGAGAGGAATTTAAAATAGGTCCCTGGAAATCGTGTACAAAGCCCCTTTCGCCCATCAAAAATTGCCCCCAAAGGAAGCCTTTTTGGAAGAACTGAACTCCCCAGGGGAGCCTTTACGAAGCCCCACGTGTAACTGGACTCTCTGTGTTCGCTCTTTCTGAACAACCCTAAATATATCCCTACCCGGAATCTGAGAGGAATTGAAAATAGGACCCTGGAAAACGTGTACAGAGCCCCTTTCACCCATCAAAAATTGCCCCCAAAGGAAGCCTTTGGGTAGAACTGAACTCCCCAGGGGAGCCTTTACGCAGCCCCACATGCAACTGGACTCTCTGTGTTCGCTCTTTCTGAACAACCCTTAACACCTCCCTACCCGGAATCTGAGAGGAATTGAAAATATTACCCCAGAAATCACGTATAGAGCCCCTTTCATCCATCAAAAATTGCCCCCAAAGGAAGCCTTTGGGTTTAACTGAACTCCGCAAGGGAGCCTTTACGCAGCCCCACATGCAACTGGACTCTCTGTGTTCGCTCTTTCTGAACAACACTAAATACATGCCTAACCTTAATCTCAGAGGAATTGAAAATATGACCAAGAAATCACGTACAGAGCCCCTTTCACCCGTCAAAAATTGCCCTGAAAGGAAGCCTTTGGGTACAACTGAACTCCCCAGGGGAGCCTCTACGCAGCCCCACATGCAACTGGACTCTCTGTGTTCGCTCATTCTTAAAAACACTAAATATCTCCCTACCCGGAATCTGAGAGGAATTGAAAAGACGACCCCAGAAATCACGTACAGAGCCCCTTTCACCCATCAAAATTTGCCCTAAAAGGAAGCCTTTGGGTACAACTGAACTCCCCAGGGGAGCCTTTACGCAGCCCCACATGCAACTGGACTCTCTGTGTTCGCTCTTTCTGAACAACCCTAAATACATCCCTTCCCGGAATCTGAGAGGAATTTAAAATAGGACCCCAGAAAACACATAAAAAGCCCCTTTCACCCATCAAAAATCGACCCCAAAGGAAGCGTTTGGGTACAATTGAACTCCCCAGGGGAGCCTTTAGGCGGCCCCACATGCAACTGGACTCTCTGTGTTCGCTCTTTCTGAACAAACCTAAATACATGTCTAACCAGAATCTGAGAGGAAGTGAAAATATGACCCCAGAAATCACGTACAGAGCCCCTTTCACCCATCAAAAATTTCCCTGAAAAGTAGCCTTTTGGTACAACTGAACTCCCCAGGGGAGCCTTTACGCAGCCCCACATGCAACTGGATTCTCTGTGTTCGCTCTTTCTGAACAACCGTAAATACATCCCTAACGCGAATTTGAGAGGAATTGAAAATATTACCCCAGAAATCACGTACAGAGCCCCTTTCACCCATCAAAAATTGCCCTGAAAGGAAGCCTTTGGGTACAACTGAACTCCCCAGGGGAGCCTTTACGCAGCCCCACATGCAACTGGACTCTCTGTGTTCGCTCTTTCTGAACAACCCTAAATACATGCCTAACCTTAATCTCAGAGGAATTGAAAATATGACCAAGAAATCACGTACAGAGCCCCTTTCACCCGTCAAAAATTGCCCTGAAAGGAAGCCTTTGGGTACAACTGAACTCCCCAGGGGAGCCTCTACGCAGCCCCACATGCAACTGGACTCTCTGTGTTCGCTCTTTCTTAAAAACACTAAATATCTCCCTACCCGGAATCTGAGAGGAATTGAAAAGACGACCCCAGAAATCACGTACAGAGCCCCTTTCACCCATCAAAATTCGCCCTAAAAGGAAGCCTTTGGGTACAACTGAACTCCCCAGGGGAGCCATTACGCAGCCCCACATGCAACTGGACTCTCTGTGTTTGCTCTTTCTGAACAACCCTAAATACATCCCTTCCCGGAATCTGAGAGGAATTTAAAATAGGACTCCAGAAAACACATAAAAAGCCCCTTTCACCCATCAAAAATCGACCCCAAAGGAAGCCTTTGGGTACAACTGAACTCCCCAGGGGAGCCTTTACGCGGCCCCACATGCAACTGGACTCTCTGTGTTCGCTCTTTCTGAACAACCCTAAATACATACCTACCCGGAATCTGAGGGTAATTAAAAAGAGGACCCCGGAAACCGCGTACAGAGCCCCTTTCGCTCATCAAAAATTGCACCCAAAGGAAGCCTTTGGGTACAACTGAACTCCCCAGGGGAGCCTTTACGCAGCCACACATGCAACTGGACTCTCTGTGTTCGCTCTTTCTGAACAACCCTAAATACATGCCTAACCGGAATCTGAGAGGAATTGAAAATATGACCCCAGAAATCACGTAAAGAGCCCCTTTCACCCATCAAAAATTTCCCTGAAAGGAAGCCTTTGGGTACAACTGAACTCCCCAGGGGAGCCTTTACACAGCCCCACATGGAACTGGACTCACTGTGTTTGCTCTTACTGAAACATCCTAAATATATCCCTAACCGGAATGTGAGAGGAATTTAAAATAGGACCCCAGAAATCGCGTACAAAGACAATTTCGCCAATTAAAAATTGCCCCCACATAAGCCTTTGGGTACAACTGAACTCCCCAGGGGAGCCTTTACGCAGCCCCACATGCAACTGGACTCTCTGTGTTCGCTCTTTCTGAACAACCCTAAATATCTCCCTACCAGGAATCTGAGAGGAATTTAAAATAGGTCCCTGGAAATCGTGTACAAAGCCCCTTTCGCCCATCAAAAATTGCCCCCAAAGGAAGCCTTTTGGAAGAACTGAACTCCCCTGGGGAGCCTTTACGAAGCCCCGCGTGTAACTGGACTCTCTGTGTTCGCTCTTTCTGAACAACCCTAAATATTTCTTACACGGAATCTGAGAGGAATTTAAAATAGGTCCCTGGAAATCGTGTACAAAGCCCCTTTCGCCCATCAAAAATTGCCCCCAAAGGAAGCCTTTTTGGAAGAACTGAACTCCCCTGGGGAGCCTTTACGAAGCCCCACGTGTAACTGGACTCTCTGTGTTCGCTCTTTCTGAACAACCCTAAATATATCCCTACCCGGAATCTGAGAGGAATTGAAAATAGGACCCTGGAAAACGTGTACAGAGCCCCTTTCACCCATCAAAAATTGCCCCCAAAGGAAGCCTTTGGGTACAACTGAACTCCCCAGGGGAGCCTTTACGCAGCCCCACATGCAACTGGACTCTCTGTGTTCGCTCTTTCTGAACAACCCTTAACACCTCCCTACCCGGAATCTGAGAGGAATTGAAAATATGACCCCAGAAATCACATACAGAGCCCCTTTCACCCATCAAAAATTGCCCCCAAATGAAGCCTTTGGGTAGAACTGAACTCCGCAAGGGAGCCTTTACGCAGCCCCACATGCAACTGGACTCTCTGTGTTCGCTCTTTCTGAACAACCCTAAATACATGCCTAACCTTAATCTCAGAGGAATTGAAAATATGACCAAGAAATCACGTACAGAGCCCCTTTCACCCGTCAAAAATTGCCCTGAAAGGAAGCCTTTGGGTACAACTGAACTCCCCAGGGGAGCCTCTACGCAGCCCCACATGCAACTGGACTCTCTGTGTTCGCTCTTTCTTAAAAACACTAAATATCTCCCTACCCGGAATCTGAGAGGAATTGAAAAGACGACCCCAGAAATCACGTACAGAGCCCCTTTCACCCATCAAAATTCGCCCTAAAAGGAAGCCTTTGGGTACAACTGAACTCCCCAGGGGAGCCATTACGCAGCCCCACATGCAACTGGACTCTCTGTGTTTGCTCTTTCTGAACAACCCTAAATACATCCCTTCCCGGAATCTGAGAGAAATTTAAAATAGGACCCCAGAAAACACATAAAAAGCCCCTTTCACCAATCAAAAATCGACCCCAAAGGAAGCCTTTGGGTACAACTGAACTCCCCAGGGGAGCCTTTACGCGGCCCCACATGCAACTGGACTCTCTGTGTTCGCTCTTTCTGAACAACACTAAATACATGTCTAACCAGAATCTGAGAGGAAGTGAAAATATGACCCCAGAAATCACGTACAGAGCCCCTTTTACCCATCAAAAATTTCCCTGAAAAGAAGCCTTTTGGTACAACTGAACTCCCCAGGGGAGCCTTTACGCAGCCCCACATGCAACTGGACTCTCTGTGTTCGCTCTTTCTGAACAACCCTAAATACATCCCTTCCCGGAATGTGAGAGGAATTGAAAATAGGACCCTGGAAAAGGTGTACAGAGCCCCTTTCACCCGTCAAGAATTGCCCCGAAGGAAGCCTTTGGGTACAACTGAACTCCCCAGGGGAACCTTTACGCAGCCCCACGTGCAACTGGACTCTCTGTGTTCGCTCTTTCTGAACAACCCTAAATACATACCTACCCGGAATCTGAGGGTAATTAAAAAGAGGACCCCGGAAACCGCGTACAGAGCCCCTTTCGCTCATGAAAAATTGCACCCAAAGGAAGCCTTTGGGTACAACTGAACTCCCCAGGGGAGCCTTTACGCAGCCACACATGCAACTGGACTCTCTGTGTTCGCTCTTTCTGAACAACCCTAAATACATGCCTAACCGGAATCTGAGAGGAATTGAAAATATGACCCCAGAAATCATGTAAAGAGCCCCTTTCACCCATCAAAAATTTCCCTGAAAGGAAGCCTTTGGGTACTACTGAACTCCCCAGGGGAGCTTTTACGCAGCCCCACATGGAACTGGACACACTGTGTTTGCTCTTACTGAAACATCCTAAATATATCCCTAACCGGAATGTGAGAGGAATTTAAAATAGGACCCCAGAAATCGCGTACAAAGACAATTTCGCCAATTAAAAATTGCCCCCACATAAGCCTTTGGGTACAACTGAACTCCAAAGGGGAGCCTTTACGCAGCCCCACATGCAACTGGACTCTCTGTGTTCGCTCTTTCTGAACAACCCTAAATATTTCTTACCCGGAATCTGAGAGGAATTTAAAATAGGTCCCTGTAAATCGTGTAGAAAGCCCCTTTCGCCCATCAAAAATTGCCCTGAAAGGAAGCCTTTTTGGAACAACTGAACTCCCCAGGGGAGCCTTTACGCAGCCCCACATGAAACTGGACTCTCTGTGTACGCTCTTTCTGAACAACCCTAAATATATCCCTACCCGGAATCTGAGAGGAATTGAAAATATGACCCCAGAAATCACGTATAGAGCCCCTTTCACCCATCAAAAATTGCCCTGAAAGGAAGCCTTTGGGTAGAACTGAACTCCCCAGGGGAGCCTTTACGCAGCCCCACATGCAACTGGACTCTCTGTGTTCTCTCTTTCTGAACAACCCTTAACACCTCCCTACCTGGAATCTGAGAGGAATTGAAAATATGACCCCAGAAATCACGTATAGAGCCCCTTTCATCCATCAAAAATTGCCCCCAAAGGAAGCCTTTGGGTATAACTGAACTCCGCAAGGGAGCCTTTACGAAGCCCCACATGCAACTGGACTCTCTGTGTTCGCTCTTTCTGAACAACCCTAAATACATCCCTTCCCGGAATGTGAGAGGAATTTAAAATATAACCCCAGAAATCACGTACAGAGCCCCTTTCACCCATCAAAATTCGCCCTAAAAGGAAGCCTTTGGGTACAACTGAACTCCCCAGGGGAGCCATTACGCAGCCCCACATGCAACTGGACTCTCTGTGTTTGCTCTTTCTGAACAACCCTAAATACATCCCTTCCCGGAATCTGAGAGGAATTTAAAATAGGACTCCAGAAAACACATAAAAAGCCCCTTTCACCCATCAAAAATCGACCCCAAAGGAAGCCTTTGGGTACAACTGAACTCCCCAGGGGAGCCTTTACGCGGCCCCACATGCAACTGGACTCTCTGTGTTCGCTCTTTCTGAACAACCCTAAATACATGTCTAACCAGAATCTGAGAGGAAGTGAAAATATGACCCCAGAAATCACGTACAGAGCCCCTTTCACCCATCAAAAATTTCCCTGAAAAGAAGCCTTTTGGTACAACTGAACTCCCCAGGGGAGCCTTTACGCAGCCCCACATGCAACTGGACTCTCTGTGTTCGCTCTTTCTGAACAACCCTAATACATACCTACCCGGAATCTGAGGGTAATTAAAAAGAGGACCCCGGAAACCGCGTACAGAGCCCCTTTCGCTCATCAAAAATTGCCCCCAAAGGAAGCCTTTTTGGAAGAACTGAACTCCCCTGGGGAGCCTTTACGAAGCCCCACGTGTAACTGGACTCTCTGTGTTCGCTCTTTCTGAACAACCCTAAATATTTCTTACACGGAATCTGAGAGGAATTTAAAATAGGTCCCTGGAAATCGTGTACAAAGCCCCTTTCGCCCATCAAAAATTGCCCCCAAAGGAAGCCTTTTTGGAAGAACTGAACTCCCCTGGGGAGCCTTTACGAAGCCCCACGTGTAACTGGAATCTCTGTGTTCGCTCTTTCTGAACAACCCTAAATATTTCTTACACGGAATCTGAGAGGAATTTAAAATAGGTCCCTGGAAATCGTTTACAAAGCCCCTTTCGCCCATCAAAAATTGCCCCCAAAGGAAGCCTTTTTGGAAGAACTGATCTCCCCTGGGGAGCCTTTACGAAGCCCCACGTGTAACTGGACTCTCTATGTTCGCTCTTTCTGAACAACCCTAAATATATCCCTACCCGGAATCTGAGAGGAATTGAAAATAGGACCCTAGAAAACGTGTACAGAGCCCCTTTCACCCATCAAAAATTGCCCCCAAAGGAAGCCTTTGGGTACAACTGAACTCCCCAGGGGAGCCTTTACGCAGCCCCACATGCAACTGGACTCTCTGTGTTCGCTCTTTCTGAACAACCCTTAACACCTCCCTACCCGGAATCTGAGAGGAATTGAAAATATGACCCCAGAAATCACGTATAGAGCCCCTTTCATCCATCAAAAATTGCCCCCAAAGGAAGCCTTTGGGTATAACTGAACTCCGCAAGGGAGCCTTTACGCAGCCCCACATGCAACTGGACTCTCTGTGTTCGCTCTTTCTGAACAACCCTAAATACATGCCTAACCTTAATCTCAGAGGAATTGAAAATATGACCAAGAAATCACGTACAGAGCCCCTTTCACCCGTCAAAAATTGCCCTGAAAGGAAGCCTTTGGGTACAACTGAACTCCCCAGGGGAGCCTCTACGCAGCCCCACATGCAACTGGACTCTCTGTGTTCGCTCTTTCTTAAAAACACTAAATATCTCCCTACCCGGAATCTGAGAGGAATTGAAAAGACGACCCCAGAAATCACGTACAGAGCCCCTTTCACCCATCAAAATTTGCCCTAAAAGGAAGCCTTTGGGTACAACTGAACTCCCCAGGGGGCCATTACGCAGCCCCACATGCAACTGGACTCTCTGTGTTTGCTCTTTCTGAACAACCCTAAATACATCCCTTCCCGGAATCTGAGAGGAATTTAAAATAGGACCCCAGAAAACACATAAAAAGCCCCTTTCACCAATCAAAAATCGACCCCAAAGGAAGCCTTTGGGTACAACTGAACTCCCCAGGGGAGCCTTTACGCGGCCCCACATGCAACTGGACTCTCTGTGTTCGCTCTTTCTGAACAACCCTAAATACATGTCTAACCAGAATCTGAGAGGAAGTGAAAATATGACCCCAGAAATCACGTACAGAGCCCCTTTCACCCATCAAAAATTTCCCTGAAAAGAAGCCTTTTGGTACAACTGAACTCCCCAGGGGAGCCTTTACGCAGCCCCACATGCAACTGGACTCTCTGTGTTCGCTCTTTCTGAACAACCCTAAATACATCCCTTCCCGGAATGTGAGAGGAATTGAAAATAGGACCCTGGAAAACGTGTACAGAGCCCCTTTCACCCGTCAAGAATTGCCGCGAAGGAAGCCTTTGGGTACAACTGAACTCCCCAGGGGAGCCTTTACGCAGCCCCACATGAACTGGACTCTCTGTGTTCGCTCTTTCTGAACAACCCTAAATACATACCTACCCGGAATCTGAGGGTAATTAAAAAGAGGACCCCGGAAACCGCGTACAGAGCCCCTTTCGCTCATCAAAAATTGCACCCAAAGGAAGCCTTTGGGTACAACTGAACTCCCCAGGGGAGCCTTTACGCAGCCACACATGCAACTGGACTCTCTGTGTTCGCTCTTTCTGAACAACCCTAAATACATGCCTAACCGGAATCTGAGAGGAATTGAAAATATGACCCCAGAAATCATGTAAAGAGCCCCTTTCACCCATCAAAAATTTCCCTGAAAGGAAGCCTTTGGGTACTACTGAACTCCCCAGGGGAGCTTTTACGCAGCCCCACATGGAACTGGACTCACTGTGTTTGCTCTTACTGAAACATCCTAAATATATCCCTAACCGGAATGTGAGAGGAATTTAAAATAGGACCCCAGAAATCGCGTACAAAGACAATTTCGCCAATTAAAAATTGCCCCCACATAAGCCTTTGGGTACAACTGAACTCCAAAGGGGAGCCTTTACGCGGCCCCACATGCAACTGGACTCTCTGTGTTCGCTCTTTCTGAACAACCCTAAATATTTCTTACCTGGAATCTGAGAGGAATTTAAAATAGGTCCCTGTAAATCGTGTAGAAAGCCCCTTTCGCCCATCAAAAATTGCCCTGAAAGGAAGCCTTTTTGGAACAACTGAACTCCCCAGGGGAGCCTTTACGCAGCCCCACATGCAACTGGACTCTCTGTGTTCTCTCTTTCTGAACAACCCTAAATATTTCTTACCCGGAATCTGAGAGGAATTTAAAATAGGTCCCTGGAAATCGTGTACAAAGCCCCTTTCGGCCATCAAAATTGCCCCCAAAGGAAGCCTTTTTGGAAGAACTGAACTCCCCTGGGGAGCCTTTACGAAGCCCCACGTGTAACTGGACTCTCTGTGTTCGCTCTTTCTGAACAACCCTAAATATATCCCTACCCGGAATCTGAGAGGAATTGAAAATAGGACCCCAGAAATCACGTATAGAGCCCCTTTCATCCATCAAAAATTGCCCCCAAAGGAAGCCTTTGGGTATAACTGAACTCCGCAAGGGAGCCTTTACGAAGCCCCACATGCAACTGGACTCTCTGTGTTCGCTCTTTCTGAACAACCCTAAATACATCCCTTCCCGGAATGTGAGAGGAATTTAAAATATAACCCCAGAAATCACGTACAGAGCCCCTTTCACCCATCAAAAATCGCCCTAAAAGGAAGCCTTTGGGTAGAATTGAACTCCCTAGGGGAGCCTTTACGCAGCCCCACATGCAACTGGACTCTCTGTGTTCGCTCTTTCTTAAAAACCCTAAATACATCCCTACCCGGAATCTGAGAGGAATTGAAAATAGGAACCTGGAAAACGCGTACAGAGCCCCTTTCACCCGTCAAAAATTGCCCCGAAAGGAAGCCTTTGGGTACAACTGAACTCCCCAGGGGAGCCTTTACGCAGCCCCACATGCAACTGGACTCTCTGTGTTCGCTCTTTCTGAACAACCCTAAATACATCCCTTCACGGAATGTGAGAGGAATTGAAAATAGGACCCTGGAAAACGTGTACAGAGCCCCTTTAACCCGTCAAAAATTGCCCCGAAGGAAGCCTTTGGGTACAACTGAACTCCCCAGGGGAGCCTTTACGCAGCCCCACATGCAACTGGATTCTCTGTGTTCGCTCTTTCTGAACAACCCTAAATACATACCTACCCGGAATCTGAGGGTAATTAAAAAGAGGACCCCGGAAACCGCGTACAGAGCCCCTATCGCTCATCAAAAATTGCACCCAAAGGAAGCCTTGGGGTACAACTGAACTCCCCAGGGGAGCCTTTACGCAGCCCCACATGCAACTGGACTCTCTGTGTTCGCTCTTTCTGAACAACCCTAAATACATGCCTAACCGGAATCTGAGAGGAATTGAAAATATGACCCCAGAAATCACGTAAAGAGCCCCTTTCACCCATCAAAAATTTCCCTGAAAGGAAGCCTTTGGGTACAACTGAACTCCCCAGGGGAGCCTTTACGCAGCCCCACATGCAACTGGACTCACTGTGTTTGCTCTTACTGAAACATCCTAAATATATCCCTAACCGGAATGTGAGAGGAATTTAAAATAGGACCCCAGAAATCGCGTACAAAGCCAATTTCGCCAATTAAAAATTGCCCCCACATAAGCCTTTGGGTACAACTGAACTCCCCAGGGGAGCATTTACGCAGCCCCACATGCAACTGGACTCTCTGTGTTCGCTCTTTCTGAACAACCCTAAATATTTCTTACCCGGAATCTGAGAGGAATTTAAAATAGGTCCCTGTAAAT
The DNA here is from genome assembly GCA_036873955.1 of Mergus octosetaceus. Lineage (NCBI taxonomy): Eukaryota > Metazoa > Chordata > Aves > Anseriformes > Anatidae > Mergus > Mergus octosetaceus. The sequence continues at coordinate 102,492 of JBAGBL010000083.1, read as the reverse complement.
CGTGTAGAAAGCCCCTTTCGCCCATCAAAAATTGCCCTGAAAGGAAGCCTTTTTGGAACAACTGAACTCCCCAGGGGAACCTTTACGCAGCCCCACATGCAACTGGACTCTCTGTGTTCGCTCTTTCTGAACAACCCTAAATACATCCCTACCCGGAATCTGAGAGGAATTGAAAATAGGAACCTGGAAAACGCGTACAGAGCCCCTTTCACCCGTCAAAAATTGCCCCGAAAGGAAGCCTTTGGGTACAACTGAACTCCCCAGGGGAGCCTTTACGCAGCCCCACATGCAACTGGACTCTCTGTGTTCGCTCTTTCTGAACAACCCTAAATACATCCCTTCACGGAATGTGAGAGGAATTGAAAATAGGACCCTGGAAAACGTGTACAGAGCCCCTTTAACCCGTCAAAAATTGCCCCGAAGGAAGCCTTTGGGTACAACTGAACTCCCCAGGGGAGCCTTTACGCAGCCCCACATGCAACTGGATTCTCTGTGTTCGCTCTTTCTGAACAACCCTAAATACATACCTACCCGGAATCTGAGGGTAATTAAAAAGAGGACCCCGGAAACCGCGTACAGAGCCCCTTTCGCTCATCAAAAATTGCACCCAAAGGAAGCCTTGGGGTACAACTGAACTCCCCAGGGGAGCCTTTACGCAGCCCCACATGCAACTGGACTCTCTGTGTTCGCTCTTTCTGAACAACCCTAAATACATGCCTAACCGGAATCTGAGAGGAATTGAAAATATGACCCCAGAAATCACGTAAAGAGCCCCTTTCACCCATCAAAAATTTCCCTGAAAGGAAGCCTTTGGGTACAACTGAACTCCCCAGGGGAGCCTTTACGCAGCCCCACATGCAACTGGACTCACTGTGTTTGCTCTTACTGAAACATCCTAAATATATCCCTAACCGGAATGTGAGAGGAATTTAAAATAGGACCCCAGAAATCGCGTACAAAGCCAATTTCGCCAATTAAAAATTGCCCCCACATAAGCCTTTGGGTACAACTGAACTCCCCAGGGGAGCATTTACGCAGCCCCACATGCAACTGGACTCTCTGTGTTCGCTCTTTCTGAACAACCCTAAATATTTCTTACCCGGAATCTGAGAGGAATTTAAAATAGGTCCCTGTAAATCGTGTAGAAAGCCCCTTTCGCCCATCAAAAATTGCCCTGAAAGGAAGCCTTTTTGGAACAACTGAACTCCCCAGGGGAACCTTTACGCAGCCCCACATGCAACTGGACTCTCTGTGTTCTCTCTTTCTGAACAACCCTAAATATTTCTTACCCGGAATCTGAGAGGAATTTAAAATAGGTCCCTGGAAATCGTGTACAAAGCCCCTTTCGGCCATCAAAATTGCCCCCAAAGGAAGCCTTTTTGGAAGAACTGAACTCCCCTGGGGAGCCTTTACGAAGCCCCACGTGTAACTGGACTCTCTGTGTTCGCTCTTTCTGAACAACCCTAAATATATCCCTACCCGGAATCTGAGAGGAATTGAAAATAGGACCCCAGAAATCACGTATAGAGTCCTTTCACCCATCAAAAATTGCCCTGAAAGGAAGCCTTTGGGTAGAACTGAACTCCCCAGGGGAGCCTTTACGCAGCCCCACATGCAACTGGACTCTCTGTGTTCACTCTTTCTGAACAACCCTTAACACCTCCCTACCTGGAATCTGAGAGGAATTGAAAATATGACCCCAGAAATCACGTATAGAGCCCCTTTCATCCATCAAAAATTGCCCCCAAAGGAAGCCTTTGGGTATAACTGAACTCCGCAAGGGAGCCTTTACGAAGCCCCACATGCAACTGGACTCTCTGTGTTCGCTCTTTCTGAACAACCCTAAATACATCCCTTCCCGGAATGTGAGAGGAATTTAAAATATAACCCCAGAAATCACGTACAGAGCCCCTTTCACCCATCAAAAATCGCCCTAAAAGGAAGCCTTTGGGTAGAATTGAACTCCCTAGGGGAGCCTTTACGCAGCCCCACATGCAACTGGACTCTCTGTGTTCGCTCTTTCTTAAAAACACTAAATATCTCCCTACCCGGAATCTGAGAGGAATTGAAAAGACGACCCCAGAAATCACGTACAGAGCCCCTTTCACCCATCAAAATTCGCCCTAAAAGGAAGCCTTTGGGTACAACTGAACTCCCCAGGGGAGCCATTACGCAGCCCCACATGCAACTGGACTCTCTGTGTTCGCTCTTTCTGAACAACCCTAAATACATCCCTTCCCAGAATCTGAGAGGAATTTAAAATAGGACCCCAGAAAACACATAAAAAGCCCCTTTCACCCATCAAAAATCGACCCCAAAGGAAGCCTTTGGGTACAACTGAACTCCCCAGGGGAGCCATTACGCAGCCCCACATGCAACTGGACTCTCTGTGTTCGCTCTTTCTGAGCAACCCTAAATACATCCCTACCCGGAATCTGAGAGGAATTGAAAATAGGAACCTGGAAAACGCGTACAGAGCCCCTTTCACCCGTCAAAAATTGCCCCCATATAAGCCTTTGGGTACAACTGAACTCCCCAGGGGAGCCTTTACGCAGCCCCACATGCAACTGGACTCTCTGTGTTCGCTCTTTCTGAACAACCCTAAATACATCCCTTCCCGGAATGTGAGAGGAATTGAAAATAGGACCCTGGAAAACGTGTACAGAGCCCCTTTCACCCGTCAAGAATTGCCCCGAAGGAAGCCTTTGGGTACAACTGAACTCCCCAGGGGAGCCTTTACGCAGCCCCACATGCAACTGGATTCTCTGTGTTCGCTCTTTCTGAACAACCCTAAATACATACCTACCCGGAATCTGAGGGTAATTAAAAAGAGGACCCCGGAAACCGCGTACAGAGCCCCTTTCGCTCATCAAAAATTGCACCCAAAGGAAGCCTTTGGGTACAACTGAACTCCCCAGGGGAGCCTTTACGCAGCCACACATGCAACTGGACTCTCTGTGTTCGCTCTTTCTGAACAACCCTAAATACATGCCTAACCGGAATCTGAGAGGAATTGAAAATATGACCCCAGAAATCACGTAAAGAGCCCCTTTCACCCATCAAAAATTTCCCTGAAAGGAAGCCTTTGGGTACAACTGAACTCCCCAGGCTAGCCTTTACGCAGCCCCACATGCAACTGGACTCACTGTGTTTGCTCTTACTGAAACATCCTAAATATATCCCTAACCGGAATGTGAGAGGAATTTAAAATAGGACCCCAGAAATCGCGTACAAATCCAATTTCGCCAATTAAAAATTGCCCCCACATAAGCCTTTGGGTACAACTGAACTCCCCAGGGGAGCCTTTACGCAGCCCCACATGCAACTGGACTCTCTGTGTTCGCTCTTTCTGAACAACCCTTAACACCTCCCTACCCGGAATCTGAGAGGAATTGAAAATATGACCCCAGAAATCACGTATAGAGCCCCTTTCATCCATCAAAAATTGCCCCCAAAGGAAGCCTTTGGGTATAACTGAACTCCGCAAGGGAGCCTTTACGCAGCCCCACATGCAACTGGACTCTCTGTGTTCGCTCTTTCTGAACAACCCTAAATACATGCCTAACCTTAATCTCAGAGGAATTGAAAATATGACCAAGAAATCACGTACAGAGCCCCTTTCACCCGTCAAAAATTGCCCTGAAAGGAAGCCTTTGGGTACAACTGAACTCCCCAGGGGAGCCTTTACGCAGCCCCACATGCAACTGGACTCTCTGTGTTCGCTCTTTCTGAACAACCCTAAATACATCCCTTCCCGGAATGTGAGAGGAATTGAAAATAGGACCCCAGAAAACACATAAAAAGCCCCTTTCACCCATCAAAAATCGACCCCAAAGGAAGCGTTTGGGTAGAACTGAACTCCCCAGGGGAGCCTTTACGCGGTCCCACATGCAACTGGACTCTCTGTGTTCGCTCTTTCTGAACAACCCTAAATACATGTCTAACCAGAATCTGAGAGGAAGTGAAAATATGACCCCAGAAATCACGTACAGAGCCCCTTTCACCAATCAAAAATTTCCCTGAAAAGAAGCCTTTTGGTACAACTGAACTCCCCAGGGGAGCCTTTACGCAGCCCCACATGCAACTGGACTCTCTGTGTTCGCTCTTTCTGAACAACCCTAAATACATCCCTACCGGAAATCTGAGAGGAATTGAAAATAGGACCCAAGAAATCGCGTACAAAGCCCCTTTCACCCATCAAAAATTGCCCCCAAAGGAAGCCTTTGAGTAGAACTGAACTCCCCAGGGGAGCTTTTACGCAGCCCCACATGCAACTGGATTCTCTGTGTTCGCTCTTTCTGAACAACCGTAAATACATGCATAACCGGAATCTCAGAGGAATTGAAATTATTACCCCAGAAATCACGTACAGAGCCCCTTTCACCCATCAAAAATTGCCCTGAAAGGAAGCCTTTGGGTACAACTGAACTCCCCAGGGGAGCCTTTACGCAGCCCCACATGCAACTGGACTCTCTGTGTTCGCTCTTTCTGAACAACCCTAAATACATCCCTTCCCGGAATGTGAGAGGAATTTAAAATATAACCCCAGAAATCACGTACAGAGCCCCTTTCACCCATCAAAAATCGCCCTAAAAGGAAGCCTTTGGGTAGAATTGAACTCCCTAGGGGAGCCTTTACGCAGCCCCACATGCAACTGGACTCTCTGTGTTCGCTCTTTCTGAACAACCCTAAAGACATCCCTACCCGGAATCTGAGAGGAATTGAAAATAGGAACCTGGAAAACGCGTTCAGAGCCCCTTTCACCCGTCAAAAATTGCCCCCGTATAAGCCTTTGGGTACAACTGAACTCCCCAGGGGAGCCTTTACGCAGCCCCACATGGAACTGGACTCACTGTGTTTGCTCTTACTGAAACATCCTAAATATATCCCTAACCGGAATGTGAGAGGAATTTAAAATAGGACCCCAGAAATCGCGTACAAAACCAATTTCGCCAATTAAAAATTGCCCCCACATAAGCCTTTGGGTACAACTGAACTCCCCAGGGGAGCCATTACGCAGCCCCAGATGCAACTGGACTCTCTGTGTTCGCTCTTTCTGAACAACCCTAAATATTTCTTACCCGGAATCTGAGAGGAATTTAAAATAGGTCCCTGTAAATCGTGTAGAAAGCCCCTTTCACCCTTCAAAAATTGTCCTGAAAGGAAGCCTTTTTGGAACAACTGAACTCCCCAGGGGAGCCTTTACGCAGCCCCACATGCAACTGGACTCTCTGTGTTCTCTCTTTCTGAACAACCCTAAATATTTCTTACCCGGAATCTGAGAGGAATTTAAAATAGGTCCCTGGAAATCGTGTACAAAGCCCCTTTCGCCCATCAAAAATTGCCCCCAAAGGAAGCCTTTTTGGAAGAACTGAACTCCCCTGGGGAGCCTTTACGAAGCCCCACGTGTAACTGGACTCTCTGTGTTCGCTCTTTCTGAACAACCCTAAATATATCCCTAACCGGAATCAGGGAGGAATTGAAAATATGACCCCAGAAATCACGTATAGAGCCCCTTTCATCCATCAAAAATTGCCCCCAAAGGAAGCCTTTGGGTATAACTTAACTCCGCAAGGGAGCCTTTACGCAGCCCCACATGCAACTGGACTCTCTGTGTTCGCTCTTTCTTAAAAACACTAAATATCTCCCTACCCGGAATCTGAGAGGAATTGAAAAGACGACCCCAGAAATCACGTACAGAGCCCCTTTCACCCATCAAAATTCGCCCTAAAAGGAAGCCTTTGGGTACAACTGAACTCCCCAGGGGAGCCTTTACGCAGCCCCACATGCAACTGGACTCTCTGTGTTTGCTCTTTCTGAACAACCCTAAATACATCCCTTCCCGGAATCTGAGAGGAATTTAAAATAGGACCCCAGAAAACACATAAAAAGCCCCTTTCACCCATCAAAAATCGACCCCAAAGGAAGCCTTTGGGTACAACTGAACTCCCCAGGGGAGCCTTTACGCGGCCCCACATGCAACTGGACTCTCTGTGTTCGCTCTTTCTGAACAACCCTAAATACATGTCTAACCAGAATCTGAGAGGAAGTGAAAATATGACCCCAGAAATCACGTACAGAGCCCCTTTCACCCATTAAAAATTTCCCTGAAAAGAAGCCTTTTGGTACAACTGAACTCCCCAGGGGAGCCTTTACGCAGCCCCACATGCAACTGGACTCTCTGTGTTCGCTCTTTCTGAACAACCCTAAATACATCCCTTCACGGAATGTGAGAGGAATTGAAAATAGGACCCTGGAAAACGTGTACAGAGCCCCTTTCACCCGTCAAAAATTGCCCCGAAGGAAGCCTTTGGGTACAACTGAACTCCCCAGGGGAGCCTTTACGCAGCCCCACATGCAACTGGACTCTCTGTGTTCGCTCTTTCTGAACAACCCTAAATACATACCTACCCGGAATCTGAGGGTAATTAAAAAGAGGACCCCGGAAACCGCGTACAGAGCCCCTTTCGCTCATCAAAAATTGCACCCAAAGGAAGCCTTTGGGTACAACTGAACTCCCCAGGGGAGCCTTTACGCAGCCACACATGCAACTGGACTCTCTGTGTTCGCTCTTTCTGAACAACCCTAAATACATGCCTAACCGGAATCTGAGAGGAATTGAAAATATGACCCCAGAAATCACGTAAAGAGCCCCTTTCACCCATCAAAAATTTCCCTGAAAGGAAGCCTTTGGGTACAACTGAACTCCCCAGGGGAGCCTTTACGCAGCCCCACATGCAACTGGACTCACTGTGTTTGCTCTTACTGAAACATCCTAAATATATCCCTAACAGGAATGTGAGAGGAATTTAAAATAGGACCCCAGAAATCGCGTACAAATCCAATTTCGCCAATTAAAAATTGCCCCCACATAAGCCTTTGGGTACAACTGAACTCCCCAGGGGAGCATTTACGCAGCCCCACATGCAACTGGACTCTCTGTGTTCGCTCTTTCTGAACAACCCTAAATATTTCTTACCCGGAATCTGAGAGGAATTTAAAATAGGTCCCTGTAAATCGTGTAGAAAGCCCCTTTCGCCCATCAAAAATTGCCCTGAAAGGAAGCCTTTTTGGAACAACTGAACTCCCCAGGGGAACCTTTACGCAGCCCCACATGCAACTGGACTCTCTGTGTTCTCTCTTTCTGAACAACCCTAAATATTTCTTACCCGGAATCTGAGAGGAATTTAAAATAGGTCCCTGGAAATCGTGTACAAAGCCCCTTTCGCCCATCAAAAATTGCCCCCAAAGGAAGCCTTTGGGTATAACTGAACTCCGCAAGGGAGCCTTTACGCAGCCCCACATGCAACTGGACTCTCTGTGTTCGCTCTTTCTGAACAACCCTAAGTACATCCCTTCCCGGAATCTGAGAGGAATTAAAAATATGACCCCAGAAAACGCATACAAAGCCCCTTTCACCCATCAAATATAGCCCCCAAAGGAAGCCTTTGGGTACAACTGAACTCCCCAGGGGAGCCTTTACGAAGCCCCACATGCAAATGGACTCTCTGTGTTCGCTCTTTCTCAACAACCCTAAATACATCCCTTCCCGGAATGTGAGAGGAATTTAAAATATAACCCCAGAAATCACGTACAGAGCCCCTTTCACCCATCAAAAATCGCCCTAAAAGGAAGCCTTTGGGTAGAATTGAACTCCCTAGGGGAGCCTTTACGCAGCCCCACATGCAAATGGACTTACTGTGTTTGCTATTACTGAACCATCCTAAATATATCCCTAACCGGAATGTGAGAGGAATTTAAAATAGGACCCCAGAAATCGGGTACAAAGCCAATTTCGCCAATTAAAAATTGCCCCCAAAGGAAGACTTTGGGTACAACTGAACTCCCCAGGGGAGCATTTACGCAGCCCCACATGCAACTGGACTCTCTGTGTTCGCTCTTTCTGAACAACCCTAAATATTTCTTACCCGGAATCTGAGAGGAATTTAAAATAGCTCCCTGTAAATCGTGTAGAAAGCCCCTTACGCCCATCAAAAATTGCCCTGAAAGGAAGCCTTTTTGGAACAACTGAATTCCCCAGGGGAGCCTTTACGCAGCCCCACATGCAACTGGACTCTCTGTGTTCGCTCTTTCTGAACAACAATAAATATTTCTTACCCGGAATCTGAGAGGAATTTAAAATAGGTCCCTGGAAATCGTGTACAAAGCCCCTTTCGCCCATCAAAAATTGCCCCCAAAAAAAGCCTTTTTGGAAGAACTGAACTCCCCAGGGGAGCCTTTACGAAGCTCCACGTGTAACTGGACTCTCTGTGTTCGCTCTTTCTGAACAACCCTAAATATATCCCTACCCGGAATCTGAGAGGAATTGAAAATAGGACCCTGGAAAACGTGTACAGAGCCCCTTTCACCCATCAAAAATTGCCCCCAAAGGAAGCCTTTGGGTACAACTGAACTCCCCAGGGGAGCCTTTACGCAGCCCCACATGCAACTGGACTCTCTGTGTTCGCTCTTTCTGAACAACCCTTAACACCTCCCTACCCGGAATCTGAGAGGAATTGAAAATAGGACCATGGAAACCGCGTACAGAGCCATTTTCGCCCATCAAAAATTGCCCCCAAAGGAAGCCTTTGGGTACAACTGAACTCCGCAAGGGAGCCTTTACGCAGCCCCACATGCAACTGGACTCTCTGTGTTCGCTCTTTCTGAACAACCCTAAATACATGCCTAACCTTAATCTCAGAGGAATTGAAAATATGACCAAGAAATCACGTACAGAGCCCCTTTCACCCGTCAAAAATTGCCGTGAAAGGAAGCCTTTGGGTACAACTGAACTCCCCAGGGGAGCCTTTACGCAGCCCCACATGCAACTGGACTCTCTGTGTTCGCTCTTTCTGAACAACACTAAATACATCACTTCCCGGAATCTGAGAGGAATTAAAAATAGGACCCAAGAAAACACATAAAAAGCCCCTTTCACCCATCAAAAATCGACCCCAAAGGAAGCCTTTTGGTACAACTGAACTCCCCAGGGGAGCCATTACGCAGCCCCACATGCAACTGGACTCTCTGTGTTTGCTCTTTCTGAACAACCCTAAATACATCCCTTCCCGGAATCTGAGAGGAATTTAAAATAGGACCCCAGAAAACACATACAAAGCCCCTTTCACCCGTAAAAAATTGCCCTGAAAGGAAGCCTTTGGGTACAACTGAACTCCCCAGGGGAGCCTTTACGCAGCCCCACATGCAACTGGACTCTCTGTGTTCGCTCTTTCTGAACAACCCTAAATACATGTCTAACCAGAATCTGAGAGGAAGTGAAAATATGACCCCAGAAATCACGTACAGAGCCCCTTTCACCCATCAAAAATTTCCCTGAAAAGAAGTCTTTTGGTACAACTGAACTCCCCAGGGGAGCATTTACGCAGACCCACATGCAAATGGACTCTCTGTGTTCGCTCTTTCTGAACAACCTTAAATACATCCCTAACCAGAATCTGAGATGAATTGAAAATATGACCCCAGAAAACGCATACAAAGCCCCTTTAACCCATCAAATATAGCCACCAAAGGATGCCTTTGGGTACAACAGAACTCCCCAGGGGAGCCTTTACGCAGCCCCACATGCAACTGGACTCTCTGTGTTCGCTCTTTCTGAACAACCCTAAATATTTCCCTACCAGGAATCTGAGAGGAATTTAAAATAGGACCCTGGAAATCGTGTAGAAAGCCCCTTTCGCCCATCAAAAAATGCCCTGACAGGAAGCTTTTGGGTACAACTGAACTCCCCAGGGGAGCCATTACGCAGCCCCACATGCACCTGGACCCTCTGTGTTCGCTCTTTCTGAACAACACTAAATACATCCCTTCCCGGAATATGAGAGGAATTGAAAATAGGACCCCAGAAATCACGTACAGAGCCCCTTTCACCCATCCAAAATTTCCCCCAAAGGAAGCCTTTGGGTAGAACTGAACTCCGCAGGGGAGCCTTTACGCAGCCCCACATGCAACTGGACTCTCTGTGTTCGCTCTTTCTTAACAACCCTAAATACATCTCGTCCCGGAATGTGAGAGGAATTTAAAATAGGACAACAGAAATGCATACAAAGACCCTTTCACCCATCAAAAATTGCCCTGAAAGGAAGCCTTTGGGAAAAACTGAACTCCCCAGGGGAACCTTTACAAAGCCCCACATGCAACTGGACTCTCTGTGTTCGCTCTTTCTGAACAACCCTAAATATATACCTACCCGGAATCTGAGGGGAATTAAAAAGAGGACCCCGGAAACCGCGTACAGAGCCCCTTTCGCTCATCAAAAATTGCACCCAAAGGAAGCCTTTGGGTACAACTGAACTCCCCAGGGGAGCCTTTACGCAGCCACACATGCAACTGGACTCTCTGTGTTCGCTCTTTCTGAACAACCCTAAATATATCGCTAACCGGAATCTGAGAGGAATTGAAAATATGACCCCAGAAATCACGTACAGAGCCGCTTTCACCCATCAAAAATTTCCCTGAAAGGAAGCCTTTGGGTACAACTGAACTCCCCAGGGGAGCCTTTACGCAGCCCCACATGCAACTGGACTCACTGTGTTTGCTCTTACTGAACCATTCTAAATATATCCCTAACTGAAATGTGAGAGGAATTTAAAAAAAGACCCCAGAACTCTCGTACAAAGCCAATTTCGCCAAATAAAAATTGCCCCCACATAAGCCTTTTAGTAGAACTAAACTCCCCAGGGGAGCCTTTACGCAGTCCCACATGCAACTGGACTCTCTGTGTTCGCTCTTTCTGAACAACCCTTAATACCTCCCTACCCGGAATCTGAGAGGAATTGAAAATAGGAGCATTGAAACCGCGTACAGAGCCATTTTCGCCCATCAAAAATTGTCCCCAAAGGAAGCCTTTGGGTACAACTGAACTCCCCAGGGGAGCATTTACGCAGCCCCACATGCAACTGGACTCTCTGTGTTCGCTCTTTCTGAACAACCCTAAATACATGCCTAACCTTAATCTCAGAGGAATTGAAAATATGACCAAGAAATCACGTACAGATCCCCTTTCTCCCGTCAAAAATTGCCCCCACTTAAGCCTTTGGGTACAACGTAACTCCCCAGGGGAGCCTTTACGCAGCCCCACATGCAACTGGACTCTCTGTGTTCGCTCTTTCTTAAAAACACTAAATAACTCCCTAACCGGAATCTGAGAGGAATTTAAAATAGGACCTAAGAAAACACATAAAAAGCCCCTTTCACCCCTCAAAAATAGCCCCCAAAGGAAGCCTTTGGGTACAACTGAACTCCCCAGGGGAGCCTTTACGCAGCCCCACATGCAACTGGACTCTCTGTGTTCGCTCTTTCTGAACAACCCTAAATACATGCCTAACCTTAATCTCAGAGGAATTGAAAATATGACCAAGAAATCACGTACAGATCCCCTTTCTCCCGTCAAAAATTGCCCCCACTTAAGCCTTTGGGTACAACGTAACTCCCCAGGGGAGCCTTTACGCAGCCCCACATGCAACTGGACTCTCTGTGTTCGCTCTTTCTTAAAAACACTAAATAACTCCCTAACCGGAATCTGAGAGGAATTTAAAATAGGACCTAAGAAAACACATAAAAAGCCCCTTTCACCCCTCAAAAATAGCCCCCAAAGGAAGCCTTTGGGTACAACTGAACTCCCCAGGGGAGCCTTTACGCAGCCCCACATGGAACTGGACTCTCTGTGTTCGCTCGTTCTGAACAGCCCTACATACATCCCTTCCCGGAATGTGAGAGGAATTTAAAATATGAACCCAGAAAACACATACAAAGCCCCTTTCACCCACCAAATATAGCCTCCAAAGGAAGCCTTTGGGTACAACTGAACTCCCCAGGGGAGCCTTTTCGCAGCCCCACATGCAACTGGACTCTCTGTGTTCGCTCTTTCTGAACAACCCTAAATATCTCCCTACCAGGAATCTGAGAGGAATTTAAAATAGGACCCCAGAAAACACATAAAAAGCCCCTTTCACCCATCAAAAATCGACCCCAAAGGAAGCCTTTGGGTACAACTGAACTCCCCAGGGGAGCCTTTACGCAGCCCCACATGCAACTGGACTCTCTGTGTTCGCTCTTTTTGAACAACCCTAAATCCATGCCTAACCGGAATCTGAGAGGAATTGAAAAAGGACCCCAGAAATCACGTACAGAGCCCCATTCACCCAACAAAAATTGGCCCCAAAGGATGCCTTTGGGTAGAACTGAACTCCCCAGGGGAGCCTTTACGCAGCCCCACATGCAACTGGACTCTCTGTGTTCGCTCTTTCTGAACAAACCTAAATATTTCTTACCCGGAATCTGAGAGGAATTTAAAATAGGTCCCTGGAAATCGTGTACAAAGCCCCTTTCGCCCATCAAAAATTTCCCTTAAAGGAAGCCTTTTTGGAACAACTGAACTCCCCAGGGGAGCCTTTACGCAGCCCCACGTGTAACTGGACTCTCTGTGTTCTCTCTTTCTGAACAACCCTAAATATATCCCTACCCGGAATCTGAGAGGAATTGAAAATATGACCCCAGAAATCACGTATAGAGCCCCTTTCATCCATCAAAAATTGCCCCCAAAGTTAGCCTTTGGGTATAACTGAACTCCCCAGGGGAGCCTTTACGCAGCCCCACATGCAACTGGACTCTCTGTGTTCGCTCTTTCTGAACAACCCTAAATACATGCCTAACCTTAATCTCAGAGGAATTGAAAATATGACCCCAGAAATCACGTACAGAGCGCCTTTCACCCGTCAAAAATTGCCCTGAAAGGAAGCCTTTGGGTACAACTGAACTCCCCAGGGGAGCCTCTACGCATCCCCACATGCAACTGGACTCTCTGTGTTCGCTCTTTCTGAACAACCCTAAATACATGTCTAACCAGAATCTGAGAGGAAGTGAAAATATGACCTCAGAAATCACGTACAAAGCCCCTTTCACCCATCAAAAATTTCCCTGAAAAGAAGCCTTTTGGTACAACTGAACTCCCCAGGGGAGCCTTTACGCAGCCCCACATGCAACTGGACTCGCTGTGTTCGCTCTTTCTGAACAGCCCTAAATACATCCCTTCCCGGAATGTGAGAGGAATTTAAAATATGACCCCAGAAAACGCATACAAAGCCCCTTTCACCCATCAAATAGAGCCCCCAAAGGAAGCCTTTGGGTACAACTGAACTCCCCAGGGGAGCCTTTACGCAGCCCCACATGCAACTGGACTCTCTGTGTTCGCTCTTTCTGAACAACCCTAAATACATCCCTTCCCGGAATGTGAGAGGAATTTAAAATATAACCCCAGAAATCACCTACAGAGCCCCTTTCACCCATCAAAAATCGCCCTAACAGGAAGCCTTTGGGTAGAATTGAACTCCCTAGGGGAACCTTTACGCAGCCCCACATGCAACTGGACTCTCTGTGTTCGCTCTTTCTGAACAACCATAAATACATCCCTAACCCGAATGTGAGAGTAATTTAAAATATGACCCCAGAAATCAAGTACAGAGCCCCTTTCACCCATAAAATATAGCCCCCAAAGGAAGCCTTTGGGTACAACTGAACTCCCCAGGGGAGCTTTTACGCAGCCCCACATGCAACTGGACTCTCTGTGTTCGCTCTTTCTGAACAACCTTAAATACATCCCTAACCCGAATCTGAGAGGAATTGAAAATATGACCCCAGAAAACGCATACAAAGCCCCTTTCACCCATCAAATATAGCCACCAAAGGATGCCTTTGGGTAGAACTGAACTCCCCAGGGGAGCCTCTACGCAGCCCCACATGCAACTGGACTCTCTGTGTTCGCTCTTTCTTAAAAACACTAAATATCTCCCTACCCGGAATCTGAGAGGAATTGAAAAGGCGACCCCAGAAATCACGTACAGAGCCCCTTTCACCCATCAAAATTCGCCCTAAAAGGAAGCCTTTGGGTACAACTGAACTCCCCAGGGGAGCCATTACGCAGCCCCACATGCAACTGGACTCTCTGTGTTCGCTCTTTCTTAAAAACACTAAATATCTCCCTACCCGGAATCTGAGAGGAGTTGAAAATACGACCCCAGAAATCACGTACAGAGCCCCTTTCACCCATCAAAATTCGCCCTAAAAGGAAGCCTTTGGGTACAGCTGAACTCCCCAGGGGATCCTTAAGCAGCCCCACATGCAACTGGACACTCTGTGTTCGCTCTTTCTGAACAACCCTAAATACATGCCTAACCGGAATCTGAGAGGAATTGAAAATATGACCCAAGAAATCAGGTACAGAGCTCCTTTTACCCATCAAAAATTGCCCCCAAAGGAAGCCTTTGGGTACAACTGAACTCCCCAGGGGAGACTTTACGCAGCCCCACATGCAACTGGACTCTCTGTGTTCGCTCTTTCTGAACAACCCTAAATACATCCCTAACGGGAATCTGAGAGGAATTTAAAATAGGACCCCAGAAAACACATAAAAAGCCCCTTTCACCCATCAAAAATCGACCCCAAAGGAAGCCTTTGGGTACAACTGAACTCCCCAGGGGAGCCTTTACGCAGCCCCACATGCAACTGGACTCTCTGTGTTCGCTCTTTCTGAATAACCCTAAATCCATGCCCAACCGGAATCTGAGAGGAATTGAAAAAGGACCCCAGAAATCACGTACAGAGCCCCATTCACCCATCAAAAATTGCCCCCAAAGGATGCCTTTGGGTACAACTGAACTCCCCAGGGGAGCCTTTACGCAGCCCCACATGCAACTGGACTCTTTGTGTTCGCTCTTTCTGAACAAACCTAAATATTTCTTACCCGGAATCTGAGAGGAATTTATAATAGGTCCCTGGAAATCGTGTACAAAGCCCCTTTAGCCCATCAAAAATTTCCCTTAAAGGAAGCCTTTTTGGAACAACTGAACTCCGCAGGGGAGCCTTTACGCAGCCCCACGTGTAACTGGACTCTCTGTGTTCGCTCTTTCTGAACAACCCTAAATATATCCCTACCCGGAATCTGAGAGGAATTGAAAATAGGACCCTCGAAAACTTGTACAGAGCCCCTTTCACCCATCAAAAATTGCCCCCAAAGGAAGCCTTTGGGTACAACTGAACTCCCCATGGGAGCCTTTACGCAGCCCCACATGCAACTGGACTCTCTGTGTTCGCTCTTTCTGAACAACCCTTAACACCTCCCTACCCGGAATCTGAGAGGAATTGAAAATATGACCCCAGAAATCACGTATAGAGTCCCTTTCATCCATCAAAAATTGCCCCCAAAGTTAGCCTTTTAGTATAACTGAACTCCGCAGGGGAGCCTTTACGCAGCCCCACATGCAACTGGACTCTCTGTGTTCGCTCTTTCTGAACAACCCTAAATACATGCCTCACCTTAATCTCAGAGGAATTGAAAATATGACCCCAGAAATCACGTACAGAGCCCCTTTAACCTGTCAAAAATTGCCCTGAACGGAAGCCTTTGGGTACAACTGAACTCCCCAGGGGAGCCTATACGCAGCCCCACATGCAACTGGACTCTCTGTGTTCGCTCTTTCTTAAAAACACTAAATATCTCCCTACCCGGAATCTGAGAGGAGTTGAAAATACGACCCCAGAAATCACGTACAGAGCCCCTTTCACCCATCAAAATTCGCCCTAAAAGGAAGCCTTTGGGTACAGCTGAACTCCCCAGGGGATCCTTAAGCAGCCCCACATGCAACTGGACACTCTGTGTTCGCTCTTTCTGAACAACCCTAAATACATGCCTAACCGGAATCTGAGAGGAATTGAAAATATGACCCAAGAAATCAGGTACAGAGCTCCTTTTACCCATCAAAAATTTCCCTGAAAAGAAGCCTTTGGGTAGAACTGAACTCCCCAGGGGAGACTTTACGCAGCCCCACATGCAACTGGACTCTCTGTGTTCGCTCTTTCTGAACAACCCTAAATACATCCCTTCCCGGAATCTGAGAGGAATTTAATATAGGACCCCAGAAAACACATAAAAGCCCCTTTCACCCATCAAAAATCGACCCCAAAGGAAGCCTTTGGGTACAACTGAACTCCCCAGGGGAGCCTTTACACAGCCCCACATGCAACTGGACTCTCTGTGTTCGCTCTTTCTGAACAACCCTAAATACATGTCTAACCAGAATCTGAGAGGAAGTGAAAATATGACCCCAGAAATCACGTACAGAGCCCCTTTCACCCATCAAAAATTTCCCTGAAAAGAAGCCTTTTGGTACAACTGAACTCCCCAGGAGAGCCTTTACGCAGCCCCACATGAAACTGGACTCTCTGTGTTCGCTCTTTCTGAACAGCCCTAAATACATCCCTTCCCGGAATGTGAGAGGAATTTAAAATATGACCCCAGAAAACGCATACAAAGACCCTTTCACCCATCAAAAATTGCCCCCAAAGGAAGCCTTTGGGTACAACTGAACTCCGCAGGGGAGCCTTTACGCAGCCCCACATGCAACTGGACTCTCTGTGTTTGCTCTTATTGAACCATCCTAAATATATCCCTAACCGAAATGTGAGAGGAATTTAAAATATGACCCCAGAAAACGCATACAAAGACCCTTTCACCCATCAAAAATTTCCCTGAAAAGAAGCCTTTTGGTACAACTGAACTCCCCAGGGGAGCCTTTACACAGCCCCACATGCAACTGGACTCTCTGTGTTCGCTCTTTCTGAACAACCCTAAATACATGTCTAACCAGAATCAGAGAGGAATTGAAAATATGACCCCAGAAATCAAGTACAGAGCCCCTTTCACCCATCAAAAATTGCCCTGAAAGGAAGCCTTTGGGTACAACTGAACTCCCCAGGGGAGCCTTTACGCAGCCCCACATGCAACTGGACTCTCTGTGTTCGCTCTTTCTGAACAACCCTAAATATATCTCTACCCGGAATCTGAGAGGAATTGAAATAGTACCCCAGAAATCACGTACAGAGCCCCTATCACCCGTCAAAAATTGCCCTGAAAGGAAGCCTTTGGGTAGAACTGAACTCCCCAGGGGAGCCTTTACGCAGCCCCACATGCAACTGGACTCTCTGTGTTCGCTCTTTCTGAACAACCCTACATACATGCCTAACCGAAATCTCAGAGGAATTGAAAATATGACCCCAGAAATCACGTACAGAGCCGCTTTCACCCATCAAAAATTTCCCTGAAAGGAAGCCTTTGGGTACAACTGAACTCCCCAGGGGAGCCTTTACGCAGCCCCACATGGAACTGGACTCACTGTGTTTGCTCTTACTGAACCATCCTAAATATATCCCTAACCGAAATGTGAGAGGAATTTAAAATAAACCCCAGAACTCTCGTACAAAGCCAATTTCGCCAATTAAAAATTGCCCCACATAAGCCTTTAGGTAGAACTAAACTCCCCAGGGGAGCCTTTACGCAGCCCCACATGCAACTGGACTCTCTGTGTTCGCTCTTTCTGAACAACCCTAAATACCTCCCTACCCGGAATCTGAGAGGAATTGAAAATAGGACCATGGAAACCGCGTACAGAGCCCTTTTCGCCCATCAAAAATTGCCCCCAAAGGAAGCCTTTGGGTACAACTGAACTCCCCAGGGGAGCATTTACGCAGCCCCACATGCAACTGGACTCTCTGTGTTCGCTCTTTCTGAACAACCCTAAATACATGTCTAACCGGAATCTGAGAGGAATTTAAAATAGGTCCCTGGAAATCGTGTACAAAGCCCCTTTCGCCCATCAAAAATTGCCCTGAAAGGAAGCCTTTTTGGAACAACTGAACTCCCCAGGGGAGCCTTTACGAAGCCCCACATGCAACTGGACTCTCTGTGTTCGCACTTTCTGAACAACCCTGAATATATCCCTACCCGGAATCTGAGAGGAATTGAAAAAAGGACCCTGGAAAACGTGTACAGAGCCCCTTTCACCCATCAAAAATTGCCCCCAAAGGAAGCCTTTGGGTAGAACTGAACTCCCCAGGGGAGCCTTTACGCAGCCCCACATGCAACTGGACTCTCTGTGTTCGCTCTTTCTGAACAACCCTTAACACCTCCCTACCCACAATCTGAGAGGAATTGAAAATATGACCCCAGAAATCACGTACAGAGCCCCTTTCATCCATCAAAAATTGCCCCCAAAGGAAGCCTTTGGGTACAACTGAACTCCGCAGGGGAGCCTTTACGCAGCCCCACATGCAACTGGACTCTCTGTGTTCGCTCTTTCTGAACAACCCTAAATACATGCCTAACCTTAATCTCAGAGGAATTGAAAATATGACCAAGAAATCACGTACAGAGCCCCTTTCACCCGTCAAAAATTGCCCCCACTTAAGCCTTTGGGTACAACTGAACTCCCCAGGGGAGCCTTTAAGCAGCCCCACATGCAACTGAACTCTCTGTGTTCGCTCTTTCTTAAAAACATTAAATATCTCCCTACCCGGAATCTGAGAGGAGTTGAAAATACGACCCCAGAAATCACGTACAGAGCCCCTTTCACCCATTAAAATTCGCCCTATAAGGAAGCCTTTGGGTACAGCTGAACTCCCCAGGGGATCCTTAAGCAGCCCCACATGCAACTGGACACTCTGTGTTCGCTCTTTCTAAACAACCCTAAATAAATGCCTAACCGGAATCTCAGAGGAATTGAAAATATGACCCAAGAAATCAGGTACAGAGCTCCTTTTACCCATCAAAAATTGCCCCCAAAGGAAGCCTTTGGGTACAACTGAACTCCCCAGGGGAGACTTTACGCAGCCCCACATGCAACTGGACTCTCTGTGTTCGCTCTTTCTGAACAACCCTAAATACATCCCTAACGGGAATCTGAGAGGAATTGAAAATAGGACCCCAGAAAACACATAAAAAGCCCCTTTCACCCATCAAAAATCGACCCCAAAGGAAGCCTTTGGGTACAACTGAACTCCCCAGGGGAGCCTTTACGCAGCCCCACATGCAACTGGACTCTCTGTGTTCGCTCTTTCTGAACAACCCTAAATACATCCCTACCGGGAATCTGAGAGGAATTGAAAATAGGACCCCAGAAATCGCGTACAAAGCCACTTTCGCCCATAAATATTGCCCCCAAAGGAAGCCTTTGGGTACAACTGAACTCCCCAGGGGAGCCTTTACGCAGCCCCACATGCAACTGAACTCTCTGTGTTCGCTCTTTCTTAAAAACATTAAATATCTCCCTACCCGGAATCTGAGAGTTGAAAATACGACCCCAGAAATCACGTACAGAGCCCCTTTCACCCATTAAAATTCGCCCTAAAAGGAAGCCTTTGGGTACAGCTGAACTCCCCAGGGGATTCTTAAGCAGCCCCACATGCAACTGGACACTCTGTGTTCGCTCTTTCTGAACAACCCTAAATACATGCCTAACCTGAATCTAAGAGGAATTGAAAATATGACCCAAGAAATCAGGTACAGAGCTCCTTTTACCCATCAAAAATTGCCCCCAAAGGAAGCCTTTGGGTACAACTGAACTCCCCAGGGGAGACTTTACGCAGCCCCACATGCAACTGGACTCTCTGTGTTCGCTCTTTCTGAACAACCCTAAATACATCCCTAACCGGAATCTGAGAGGAATTCAAAATAGGACCCCAGAAATCACATAAAAAGCCCCTTTCACCCATCAAAAATCGACCCCAAAGGAAGCCTTTGGGTACAACTGAACTCCCCAGGGGAGCCTTTACGCAGCCCCACATGCAACTGGACTCTCTGTGTTCGCTCTTTCTGAACAACCCTAAATACATCCCTACCGGGAATCTGAGAGGAATTGAAAATAGGACCCCAGAAATCGCGTACAAAGCCCCTTTCGCCCATAAATATTGCCCCTAAAGGAAGCCTTTGGGTACAACTGAACTCCCCAGGGGAGCCTTTACGCAGCCCCACATGCAACTGGACTCTCTGTGTTCGCTCTTTCTGAACAACCCGAAATACATCCCTAACCCGAATCTGAGAGGAATTTAAAATATTACCCCAGAAATCACGAACAGAGCCCCTTTCACCCATCAAAAATTGCCACCAAAGGAAGCCTTTGCGTAGAACTGAACTCCCCAGGGGAGCCTTTACGCAGCACCACATGCAACTGGACTCTCTGTGTTCGCTC
Source organism: Mergus octosetaceus (assembly GCA_036873955.1). Classification (NCBI taxonomy): domain Eukaryota; kingdom Metazoa; phylum Chordata; class Aves; order Anseriformes; family Anatidae; genus Mergus; species Mergus octosetaceus. Next base: position 82,456 of record JBAGBL010000083.1, on the reverse strand, counting down.
TTTCTGAAGAACCCTAAACACATCCGTACCGGGAATCTGAGAGGAATTTAAAATAGAGCCCCAGAAATCACGTACAGAGCCCCTTTCGCCCATCAAAAATTGCCCCCAAAGGAAGCCTTTCAGCACAACTGAACTCCCCAGGGGAGCCTTTACGAAGCCCCACATGCAACTGGACTCGCTGTGTTCGCTCTTTCTGAACAACCCTAAATACATCCCTTCCCGGAATGTGAGAGGAATTGAAAATAGGACCCCAGAAATCACGTACAGAGCCCTTTTCACCCATCAAAAATTGCCCTGAAAGGAAGCCTTTGGGTACAATACTCCCCACGAGAGCCTTTACGCAGCCCCACATGCAACTGGACTCTCTGTGTTCGCTCTTTCTGAACAACCCTAAATACATCCCTTCCTGGAATGTGAGAGGAATTGAAAATATGACCCCAGAAATCACGTACAGAGCCCCTTTCACCCATCAAAAATTGCCCCCAAAGGAAGCCTTTGGGTAGAACTGAACTCCCGAGGGGAGCCTTTACGCAGCCCCACATGCAACTGGACTCTCTGTGTTCGCTCTTTCTGAACAACACTAAATACATGCCTAACCGGAATCTGAGAGGAATTGAAAATAGGACCCTGGAAAACGTGTACAGAGCCCCTTTCACCCGTCAAAAATTGCCCCGAAAGGAAGCCTTTGGGTAGAACTGAACTCCCCAGGGGAGCCTTTACGCAGCCCCACATGCAACTGGACTCTCTGTGTTCGCTCTTTCTGAACAACCCTAAGTACATCCCTTCCCGGAATCTCAGAGGAATTGAAAATATGACCCCAGAAATCACGTACAGAGCCCCTTTCACCCGTCAAAAATTTCCCTGAAAGGAAGCCTTTGGTACACTGAACTCCAAAGGGGAGCCGTCACGCAGCCCCACATGCAGCTGGACTCTCTGTGTTCACTCTTTCTGAACAATGCTAAATATCTCCCTATCCGCAATCTGTAGGAATTTAAAATAAGACCCCAGAAAATGCTTACAGAGCCCCTTTAACCCATCAAAAATCGCCCCCAATGGAAGTCTTTTGGTACAACTGAACTCCCCAGGGGAGACTTTACACAGCCCCACATGCAACTGGACTCTCTGTGTTCGATTTTTCTGAACAACGCTAAATACAGCCCTACTTGGAATCTGAGAGGAATTGAAAATAGGACCACAGAAAACTTGTACAAGGCCCATTTTTCCCATCAAAACTTGCTCCCAAAGGAAGCCTTTGGGTACAACTGAACTCCCCAGGGGAGCCTTTACGCAGCTTGACATGCAACTGGACTCTCTCTGTTCGCTCTTTCTGAACAACCCTAAATGCAGCATTACCTGGAATCTGAGAGGAATTTAAAATAGGACCCCAGAAAACGCATACAAGGCCCATTTTGACCATCAAAAATTGTTCCCAAAGGAGGACTTTGGGTACAACTGAACTCCCCAGGGGAGCCTTTACGCAGCCCCACATGCAACTGGAGTCTCTGTGTTCGCTCTTTCTGAACAACCGTAAATACATCCCTAACCCGAATCTGAGAGGAATTGAAAATATTACCCCAGAAATCACGAACAGAGCCCCTTTCACCCATCAAAAATTGCCACCAAAGGAAGCCTTTGGGTAGAACTGAACTCCCCAGGGGAGCCATTACGCAGCCCCACATGCAACAGGACTCTCTGTGTTCGCTCTTTCTGAACAACCCTAAATACATCCCGAACCCGAATCTGAGAGGAAGTGAAAATATGACCCCAGAAATCACGTACAGAGCCCCTTTCACCCATCAAAAATTTCCCTGAAAAGAAGCCTTTTGGTACAACTGAACTCCCCAGGGGAGCCTTTACGCAGCCCCATATGCAAGAGGACTCTTTGTGTTCGCTCTTTCTGAACAGCCCTAAATACATCCCTTCCGGGAATCTCAGAGGAATTGAAAATATGACCCCAGAAATCACGTAAAGAGCCCCTTTCACCCGTCAAAAATTGCCCTGAAAGGAAGCCTTTGGGTACAACTGAACTCCAAAGGAGAGCCGTCACGCAGCCCCACATGCAGCTGGACTCTCTGTGTTCGCTCTTTCTGAACAATGCTAAATATCTCCCTATCCGCAATCTGTAGGAATTTAAAATAAGACCCCAGAAAATGCTTACAGAGCCCCTTTCACCCATCAAAAATTGCCCCCAAAGGAAGCCTTTTGGTACAACTGAACTCCCCAGGGGAGACTTTACGCAGCCCCACATGCAACTGGACTCTCTGTGTTCGATTTTTCTGAACAACCATAAATACATCCCTTCCCGGAATGTGAGAGTAATTTAAAATAGGACCCCAGAAAACGCATACAAAGCCCCTTACATTCATTAAATATCGCCCCCAAAGGAAGCCTTTGGGTACAACAGAACTCCCCAGGGGAGCCTTTACGCAGACCCACATGCAAAAGGACTCTCTGTGTTCGCTCTTTCTGAACAACCCTAAAGACATCCCTATCTGGAATCTGAGAGGAATTGAAAAAAGGACCCCAGAAAATGCGTAAAGAGCCCCTTTCGCCCATCAAAAATTGCCCTGACAGGAAGCTTTTGGGTACAACTGAACTCCCCAGGGGAGCCATTACGCAGCCCCACATGCAACTGGACTCTCTGTGTTCGCTCTTTCTGAACAACACTAAATACATCACTTCCCGGAATCTGAGAGGAATTAAAAATAGGACCCCAGAAAACACATAAAAAGCCCCTTTCACCCATCAAAAATCGACCCGAAAGGAAGCCTTTGGGTACAACTGAACTCCCCAGGGGAGCCTTTACGCAGCCCCACATGCATCTGGACTCTCTGTGTTCGCTATTTCTGAACAACCCTAAATACATGTCTAACCAGACTCTGAGAGGAAGTGAAAATATGACCCCAGAAATCACGTACAGAGCCCCTTTCACCCATCAAAAATTTCCCTGAAAAGAAGCCTTTGGGTACAACTGAACTCCCCAGGGGAGCCTTTACGCAGCCCCATATGCAAGAGGATTCTCTGTGTTCGCTCTTTCTGAACAGCCCTAAATACATCCCTTCCCGGAATGTGAGAGTAATTTAAAATATTACCCCAGAAAACGCATACAAAGCCCCTTTCACCCATCAAAAATCGACCCCAAAGGAAGCCTTTGGGAACAACTGAACTCCCCCGGGGAGCATTTACGCAGCCCCACATGCAACTGGACTCTCTGTGTTCGCTCTTTCTGAACGGCCCTAAATACATCCCTTCCCGGAATCTCAGAGGAATTGAAAATATGACCCCAGAAATCACGTACAGAGCCCCTTTCACCCATCAAAAATTGCCCTGAAAGGAAGCCTTTGGGTACAACTGAACTCCAAAGGGGAGCCGTCACGCAGCCCCACATGCAGCTGGACTCTCTGTGTTTGCTCTTTCTGAACAAACCTAAATATCTCCCTACCCGGAATCTGAGAGGAATTGAAATAAGGACACCAGAAAATGCGTAAAGGGCCCCTTACACACATCAAAAATTGCCCCGAAAGGAAGCTTTTGGGTACAACTTAGCTCCCCAGGGGAGCCTTTACGCAGACCCACATGCAACTGGACTCTCAGTGTTAACTCTTTCTTAAAAACCCTAAGTACATCCCTACCCGTAATCTGAGAGGAAATGAAAATAGGACCCCAGAAAAAGCGTACAGAGACCCTTTCACCCATCAAAAATTGCCCCCAAAGGAAGCCTTAGGGTACAACTGAACTCCAAAGGGGAGCCGTCACGCAGCCCCACATGCAGCTGGACTCTCTGTGTTCGCTCTTTCTGAACAATGCTAAATATCTCCCTATCCACAATCTGTAGGAATTTAAAATATGACCCCAGAAAATGCTTACAGAGCCCCTTTCACACATCAAAAATTGCCCCAATGGAAGTCTTTTGGTACAACTGAACTCCCCAGGGGAGACTTTACGCAGCCCCACATGCAACTGGACTCTCTGTGTTCGATTTTTCTGAACAACGCTAAATACAGCCCTACCTGGAATCTGAGAGGAATTGAAAATATGACCACAGAAAACTTGTACAAGGCCCATTTTGCCCATCAAAACTTGCTCACAAAGGAAGCCTTTGGGTACAACTGAACTCCCCAGGGGAGCCTTTACGCAGCTCGACATGCAACTGGACTCTCTATGTTCGCTCTTTCTGAACAACCCTAAATGCAGCATTACCTGGAATCTGAGAGGATTTTAAAATAGGACCCCAGTAAACGCATACAAGGCCCATTTTGCCCATCAAAAATTGTTCCCAAAGGAGGACTTTGGGTACAACTGAACTCCCCAGAGGAGCCTTTACGCAGCCCCACATGCAACTGGAGTCTCTGTGTTCGCTCTTTCTGAACAATGCTAAATATCTCCCTAACCGGAAGCTGAAGGAATTTAAAATAAGACCCCAGAAATGGCATACACAGCCCATTTCAACCATCAAAAATTGCCCCCAAAGGAAGCCTTTGGGTACAACTGAACTCCCCAGGGGAACCTTTACGCAGCCCCACGTGCAGCTGGAGTCTCTGTGTTCGCTCTTTATGAACAGCCCTAGATACAGCCCTACCTGGAATATGAGAGGAATTGAAAATAGGACTCCAGAAAATATGTACAAGGCGCTTTTTTGCCAATCAAAAATTGCCTCCAAAGGAAGCCTTTGGGTACAACTGAACTCTCCAGGGGAGCCTTCACGTAGACCCACGTGCAGCTGGACTTTCTGTGTTCGCTCTTTCTGAACAATGCTAAATATCTCCCTACTCCGAATCTGAAGGAATTTAAAATAATACCCCAGAAAACGCGTACAGAGCCCAATTCAACCATCAAAAAATGCCCCAAAGGAAGTCTATGGGTACAACTGAACTCCCCAGGGGAGACTTTACGCAGCCCCACATGCAACTGGACTCTCTGTGTTCGCTCTTTCTGAACAGCCCTAAATACATGTCTAACCGGAATCTGAGAGGAATTGAAAATATGACCCCAGGAATCACGTACAGAGCCCCTTTCACCCATCAAAAATCGTACCCAAAGGAAGCCTTTGGGTACAACTGAACTCCCCAGGGGAGCCTTTACGCAGACCCACATGCAACTGGACTCTCTGTGTTCGCTCTTTCTGAACAACCCAAATACATGACTAACCGGAATCTCAGAGGAATTGAAAATATGACCCGAGAAATCACGTACAAAGCCCCTTTCACCCGTCAAAAATTGCCCTGAAAGGAAGCCTTTGGGTACAACTGAACTCCCCAGGGGAGCCTTTACGCAGCCCCACATGCAACTGGACTCTCTGTGTTCGCTCTTTCTGAACAACCCTAAACACATCCATACCGGGAATCTGAGAGGAATTTAAAATAGAGCCCCAGAAATCACGTACAGAGCCCCTTTAGCCCATCAAAAATTGCCCCCAAAGGAAGCCTTTCGGCACAACTGAACTCCCCAGGGAAGCCTTTACGCAGCCCCACATGCAACTGGACTCGCTGTGTTCGCTCTTTCTGAACAACCCTAAATACATCCCTTCCCGGAATGTGAGAGGAATTGAAAATAGGACCCCAGAAAACGCATACAAAGCCCATTTTTCCCATCAAAAATAGCCCCGAAAGGAAGCCTTTGGGTACAATACTCCCCACGTGAGCCTTTACGCAGCCCCACATGCAACTGGACTCTCTGTGTTCGCTCTTTCTGAACAACCCTAAATACATGCCTAACCGGAATCTGAGAGGAATTGAAAATAGGACCCTGGAAAACGTGTACAGAGCCCCTTTCACCCGTCAAAAATTGCCCCGAAAGGAAGCCTTTGGGTAGAACTGAACTCCCCAGGGGAGCCTTTACGCAGCCCCACATGCAACTGGACTCTCTGTGTTCTCTCTTTCTGAACAACCCTAAGTACATCCCTTCCCGGAATCTCAGAGGAATTGAAAATATGACCCCAGAAATCACGTACAGAGCCCCTTTCACCCGTCAAAAATTGCCCTGAAAGGAAGCCTTAGGGTAAAACTGAACTCCAAAGGGGAGCCGTCACGCAGCCCCACATGCAGCTGGACTCTCTGTGTTCGCTCTTTCTGAACAATGCTAAATATCTCCCTATCCGCAATCTGTAGGAATTTAAAATAAGACCCCAGAAAATGCTTACAAGGCCCATTTTGCCCATCAAAAATTGTTCCCAAAGGAGGACTTTGGGTACAACTGAACTCCCCAGGGGAGCCTTTACGCAGCCCCACATGCAACTGGAGTCTCTGTGTTCGCTCTTTCTGAACAATGCTAAATATCTCCCTAACCGGAATCTGAAGGAATTTAAAATAAGACCCCAGAAATGGCATACACAGCCCATTTCAACCATCAAAAATTGCCCCCAAAGGAAGCCTTTGGGTACAACTGAACTCACCAGGGGAACCTTTACGCAGCCCCACGTGCAGCTGGAGTCTCTGTGTTCGCTCTTTCTGAACAGCCCTAGATACAGCCCTACCTGGAATCTGAGAGGAATTGAAAATAGGACTCCAGAAAATATGTACAAGGCGCTTTTTTGCCAATCAAAAATTGCCTCCAAAGGAAGCCTTTGGGTACAACTGAACTCTCCAGGGGAGCCTTCACGTAGACCCACGAGCAGCTGGACTTTCTGTGTTCGCTCTTTCTGAACAATGCTAAATATCTCCCTACTCCGAATCTGAAGGAATTTAAAATAATACCCCAGAAAACGCGTACAGAGCCCAATTCAACCATCAAAAAATGCCCCAAAGGAAGTCTATGGGTACAACTGTACTCCCCAGGGGAGACTTTACGCAGCCCCACATGCAACTGGACTCTCTGTGTTTGGTCTTTCTGAACAATGCTAAATATCTCCCTAACCGGAATCTGAAGGAATTTAAAATAAGACCCCAGAAAAGGCGTACAGAGCCCCTTTCAACCATCAAAAATTGCCCCCAAAGGAAGTCTTTGGGTAGAACTGAACTCCCCAGGGGAGCATTTACGCAGCCCCACATGCAACTGGACTCACTGTGTTCGCTCTTTCTGAACAGCGCCAAATATCTCCCTAACCGGAATGTGAGAGGAATTGAAAATATGACCCCAGGAATCACGTACAGAGCCCCTTTCACCCATCAAAAATCGTACCCAAAGGAAGCCTTTGGGTACAAATGAACTCCCCAGGGGAGCCTTTACGCAGACCCACATGCAACTGGACTCTCTGTGTTCGCTCTTTCTGAACAACCCAAATACATGACTAACCGGAATCTCAGAGGAATTGAAAATATGACCCCAGAAATCACGTACAAAGCCCCTTTCACCCGTGAAAAATTGCCCTGAAAGGAAGCCTTTGGGTAGAACTGAACTCCCCAGGGGAGCCTTTACGCAGCCCCACATGCAACTGGACTCTCTGTGTTCGCTCTTTCTGAAGAACCCTAAACACATCCGTACTGGGAATCTGAGAGGAATTTAAAATAGGACCCCAGAAAACGCATACAAAGCCCCTTTCACCCATTAAAAATTGCCACCAAAGGAAGCCTTTGGGTACAATACTCCCCACGGGAGCCTTTACGCAGCCCCAAATGCAACTGGACTCTCTGTGTTCGCTCTTTCTGAACAACCCTAAATACATCCCTTCCTGGAATGTGAGAGGAATTTAAAATAGGACCCCAGAAATCACGTACAGAGCCCCTTTCACCCATCAAAAATTGCCCCCAAAGGAAGCCTTTGGGTAGAACTGAACTCCCGAGGGGAGCCTTTACGCAGCCCCACATGCAACTGGACTCTCTGTGTTCGCTCTTTCTGAACAACCCTAAATACATGCCTAACCGGAATTTGAGAGGAATTGAAAATAGGACCCTGGAAAACGTGTACAGAGCCCCTTTCACCCGTCAAAAATTGCCCCGAAAGGAAGCCTTTGGGTAGAACTGAACTCCCCAGGGGAGCCTTTACGCAGCCCCACATGCAACTGGACTCTCTGTGTTCGCTCTTTCTGAACAACCCTAAGTACATCCCTTCCCGGAATCTCAGAGGAATTGAAAATATGACCCCAGAAATCACGTACAGAGCCCGTTTCACCCGTCAAAAATTGCCCTGAAAGGAAGCCTTTGGGTACAACTGAACTCCAAAGGGGAGCCGTCACGCAGCCCCACATGCAGCTGGACTCTCTGTGTTCGCTCTTTCTGAACAATGCTAAATATCTCTCTATCCGCAATCTGTAGGAATTTAAAATAAGACCCCAGAAAATGCTTACAGAGCCCCTTTCACCCATCAAAAATTGCCCCCAATGGAAGTCTTTTGGTACAACTGAACTCCCCAGGGGAGACTTTACGCAGCCCCACATGCAACTGGACTCTCTGTGTTCGATTTTTCTGAACAACGCTAAATACAGCCCTACTTGGAATCTGAGAGGATTTGAAAATAGGACCACAGAAAACTTGTACAAGGCCCATTTTTCCCATCAAAACTTGCTCCCAAAGGAAGCCTTTGGGTACAACTGATCTCCCCAGGGGAGCCTTTACGCAGCTCGACATGCAACTGGACTCTCTATGTTCGCTCTTTCTGAACAACCCTAAATGCAGCATTACCTGGAATCTGAGAGGAATTTAAAATAGGACCCCAGAAAACGCATAGAAGGCCCATTTTGCCCATCAAAAATTGTTCCTAAAGGAGGACTTTGGGTACAACTGAACTCCCCAGGGGAGCCTTTACGCAGCCCCACATGCAACTGGAGTCTCTGAGTTCGCTCTTTCTGAACAATGCTAAATATCTCCCTAACCGGAATCTGAAGGAATTTAAAATAAGACCCCAGAAATGGCATACACAGCCCATTTCAACCATCAAAAATTGCCCCCAAAGGAAGCCTTTGGGTACAACTGAACTCACCAGGGGAACCTTTACGCAGCCCCACGTGCAGCTGGAGTCTCTGTGTTCGCTCTTTCTGAACAGCCCTAGATACAGCCCTACCTGGAATCTGAGAGGAATTGAAAATAGGACTCCAGAAAATATGTACAAGGCGCTTTTTTGCCAATCAAAAATTGCCTCCAAAGGAAGCCTTTGGGTACAACTGAACTCTCCAGGGGAGCCTTCACGTAGACCCACGAGCAGCTGGACTTTCTGTGTTCGCTCTTTCTGAACAATGCTAAATATCTCCCTACTCCGAATCTGAAGGAATTTAAAATAATACCCCAGAAAACGCGTACAGAGCCCAATTCAACCATCAAAAAATGCCCCAAAGGAAGTCTATGGGTACAACTGAACTCCCCAGGGGAGACTTTACGCAGCCCCACATGCAACTGGACTCTCTGTGTTTGGTCTTTCTGAACAATGCTAAATATCTCCCTAACCGGAATCTGAAGGAATTTAAAATAAGACCCCAGAAAAGGCGTACAGAGCCCCTTTCAACCATCAAAAATTGCCCCCAAAGGAAGTCTTTGGGTAGAACTGAACTCCCCAGGGGAGCATTTACACAGCCCCACATGCAACTGGACTCTCTGTGTTCGCTCTTTCTGAACAGCGCCAAATATCTCCCTAACCGGAATGTGAGAGGAATTGAAAATATGACCCCAGGAATCACGTACAGAGCCCCTTTCACCCATCAAAAATCGTACCCAAAGGAAGCCTTTGGGTACAAATGAACTCCCCAGGGGAGCCTTTACGCAGACCCACATGCAACTGGACTCTCTGTGTTCGCTCTTTCTGAACAACCCAAATACATGACTAACCGGAATCTCAGAGGAATTGAAAATATGACCCCAGAAATCACGTACAAAGCCCCTTTCACCCGTCAAAAATTGTCCTGAAAGGAAGCCTTTGGGTACAACTGAACTCCCCAGGGGAGCCTTTACGCAGCCCCACATGCAACTGGACTCTCTGTGTTCGCTCTTTCTGAAGAACCCTAAACACATCCGTACCGGAAATCTGAGAGGAATTTAAAATAGAGCCCCAGAAATCACGTACAGTGCCCCTTTTGCCCATCAAAAATTGCCCCCACAGGAAGCCTTTCAGCACAACTGAACTCCCCAGGGAAGCCTTTACGCAGACCCACATGCAACTGGACTCGCTGTGTTCGCTCTTTCTGAACAACCCTAAATACATCCCTTCCCGGAATGTGAGAGGAATTTAAAATAGGACCCCAGAAAACACATAAAAAGCCCCTTTCACCCATTAAAAATTGCCACCAAAGGAAGCCTTTGGGTACAATACTCCCCACGGGAGCCTTTACGCGGCCCCACATGCAACTGGACTCTCTGTGTTCGCTCTTTCTGAACAACACTAAATACATGTCTAACCAGAATCTGAGAGGAAGTGAAAATATGACCCCAGAAATCACGTACAGAGCCCCTTTCACCCATCAAAAATTTCCCTGAAAAGAAGCCATTTGGTACAACTGAACTCCCCAGGGGAGCCTTTACGCAGCCCCACATGCAACTGGACTCTCTGTGTTCGCTCTTTCTGAACAGCGCCAAATATCTCCCTACCCGGAATGTAAAACGAATTGAGAATAATACCCCAGAAAACGTGTACAAGGCCCATTTTTCCCATCAAAAATTGCCCCCAAAGGAAGCCTTTGGGTACAACTGAACTCCCCAGGGGAGCCTTCACTTAGCCCTACATGCAGCTGGACTCCTTGCGTTCGCTATTTCTGAACAACCCTATATATCTCCCTACCCGGAATCTGAGAGAAATTGAAAATAGGACCCCAGAAATCGCGTACAGAGCCCCTTACGCACATCAAAAATTGCCCCGAAAGGAAGCTTTTGGGTACAACTGAACTCCCCAGGGGAGCCTTTACGCAGCCCCACATGCAACTGGACTCTCTGTGTTCGCTCTTTCTTAAAAACCCTAAATACATACCTACCCGGAATCTGAGAGAAAATGAAAATAGGACCCCAGAAAATGCATACAGAGCCCCTTTCACCCATCAAAAATTGCCCCCAAAGGAAGCCTTTCGGTACAACTGAACTCCCCAGGGGAGCCTTTACGCAGCCCCACATGCAACTGGACTCTCTGTGTTCGCTTTTTCTGAACAGCGCTAAATACTGCTCTCTCTGGAATCTGAGAGGAATTGAAAATAGGACCCCAGAAAACGCGTACAGAGCCCCTTTTACCCATCAAATTTGCCCCCAAAGGAAGCCTTTGGGTACAACTGAACTCCGCAGGGGAGCCTTTACGCAGCCCCCCATGCAACTGGACTCTCTGTGTTCGCTCTTTCTGAACAACCCTAAAGACATCCCTACCCGGAATCTGAGAGGAATTGAAAATTGGACCCCAGAAATCGCGTACAGAGCCCCTTTTACCCATCAAAAATTGCCCCCAAAGGAAGCCTTTGGGTACAACTGAACTCCCCAGGGGAGCATTTACGCAGCCCCACATGCAACTGGACTCTCTGTGTTCTCTCTTTCTGAACAGCGCCAAATATCTCCCTACCCGGAATCTAAGAGGAATTGAAAATACCACCCCAGAAAACGTGTACAAGGCCCATTTTTTCCATCAAAAATTGCCCCCAAAGGAAGCCTTTGGGTACAACTGAATCCCGAGGGGAGCCTTCACTTAGCCCCACATGCAGCTGGACTCATTGCGTTCGCTCTTTCTTAAAAACCCTAAATACATACCTATCCGGAATCTGAGAGAAAATGAAAATAGGACCCCAGAAAATGCTTACAGAGCCCCTTTCACACATCAAAAATTGCCCCCAAAGGAAGCCTTTGGGTACAACTGAACTCCCAAGGGGAGCCTTTACGCAGCCCCACATGCAACTGGTCTCTCTGTGTTCGCTCTTTCTTAAAAACCCTAAATACATACCTACCCGGAATCTGAGAGGAACTGAAAATAGGACCCCAGAAAACGCGTATAGAGCCCCTTTTGCCCATCAAAAATTGCCCCCAAAGGAAGCCTTTGGGTACAACTGAACTCCGCAGGGGAGCCTTTACGCAGCCCCCTATGCAACTGGACTCTCTGTGTTCGCTTTTTCTGAAGAACCCCAAATATCTCCCTATCCGGAATGTGAGAGGAATTGAAAATAGGACCCCAGAAATCGCGTACAGAGCCCTATTTACCCATCAAAAATTGCTCCCAAAGGAAGCCTTTGGGTACAACTGAACTCCGCAGGGGAGCCTTCACTTAGCCCCACATGCAGCTGGACTCCTTGCGTTCGCTCTTTCTGAACAACCCTAAATACATGCCTAACCGGAATCTGAGAGGAATTGAAAATATGACCCCAGAAATCACGTACAGAGCCCCTTTCACCCATCAAAAATCGCCCTAAAAGGAAGCATTTGGGTAGAAATGAACTCCCCAGGGGAGCCTTTACGCAGCCCCACATGCAACTGGACTCTCTGTGTTCGCTCTTTTTGAACAACCCTAAATATATTCCTACCAGGAATGTGTGAGGAATTTAAAATAGGTCCCCGGAAAACGCATACAAAGCCTCTTTCGCCCATCAAAATTTGCCCACAAATAAGGCTTTGGGTACAACTGAACTCCCCAGGGGAGCCTTTACGCAGACCCACATGCAACTGGACTCGCTGTGTTCGCTCTTTCTGAACAACCCTAAATACATCCCTTCCCGGAATGTGAGAGGAATTTAAAATAGGACCCCAGAAAATGCATACTAAGCCCCTTTTACCCATCAAAAATCGCCCTGAAAGGAAGCCTTTGGGTACAACTGAACTCCCCAGGGGAGCCTTTACGCAGCCCCACATGCAACTGGACTCTCTGTGTTTGCTCTTTCTGAACAACCCTAAATACATCCCTTCCCGGAATGTGAGAGGAATTTAAAATAGGACCCCAGAAAACACATAAAAAGCCCCTTTCACCCATCAAAAATTGCCCCCAAAGGAAGCCTTTGGGTACAACTGAACTCCCCAGGGTAGCCTTTACGCGGCCCCACATGCAACTGGACTCTCTGTGTTCGCTCTTTCTGAACAACACTAAATACATGTCTAACCAGAATCTGAGAGGAAGTGAAAATATGACCCCAGAAATCACGTACAGAGCCCCTTTCACCCATCAAAAATTTCCCTGAAAAGAAGCCTTTTGGTACAACTGAACTCCCCAGGGGAGCCTTTACGCAGCCCCACATGCAACTGGACTCTCTGTGTTCGCTCTTTCTGAACAGCGCCAAATATCTCCCTACCCGGAATGTAAAACGAATTGAAAATAATACCCCAGAAAACGTGTACAAGGCCCATTTTTCCCATCAAAAATTGCCCCCAAAGGAAGCCTTTGGGTACAACTGAACTCCCCAGGGGAGCCTTCACTTAGCCCTACATGCAGCTGGACTCCTTGCGTTCGCTATTTCTGAACAACCCTATATATCTCCCTACCCGGAATCTGAGAGAAATTGAAAATAGGACCCCAGAAATCGCGTACAGAGCCCCTTACGCACATCAAAAATTGCCCCGAAAGGAAGCTTTTGGGTACAACTGAACTCCCCAGGGGAGCCTTTACGCAGCCCCACATGCAACTGGACTCTCTGTGTTCGCTCTTTCTTAAAAACCCTAAATACATACCTACCCGGAATCTGAGAGAAAATGAAAATAGGACCCCAGAAAATGCATACAGAGCCCCTTTCACCCACCAAAAATTGCCCCCAAAGGAAGCCTTTCGGTACAACTGAACTCCCCAGGGGAGCCTTTACGCAGCCCCACATGCAACTGGACTCTCTGTGTTCGCTTTTTCTGAACAGCGCTAAATACTGCTCTCTCTGGAATCTGAGAGGAACTGAAAATAGGACCCCAGAAAACGCGTACAGAGCCCCTTTTGCCCATCAAAAATTGCCCCCAAAGGAAGCCTTTGGGTACAACTGAACTCCGCAGGGGAGCCTTTACGCAGCCCCCTATGCAACTGGACTCTCTGTGTTCGCTTTTTCTGAAGAACCCCAAATATCTCCCTATCCGGAATGTGAGAGGAATTGAAAATAGGACCCCAGAAATCGCGTACAGAGCCCCATTTACCCATCAAAAATTGCTCCCAAAGGAAGCCTTTGGGTACAACTGAACTCCCCAGGGGAGCCTTCACTTAGCCCCACATGCAGCTGGACTCCTTGCGTTCGCTCTTTCTGAACAACCCTATATATCTCCCTACCCGGAATCTGAGAGAAATTGAAAATAGGACCCCAGAAATCGCGTACACAGCCTCTTACGCACATCAAAAATTGCCCCGAAAGGAAGCTTTTGGGTACAACTTAACTCCCCAGGGGAGCCTTTACGCAGCCCCACATGCAACTGGACTCTCTGTGTTCACTCTTTCTCAAAAACCCTAAATACATACCTACCCGGAATCTGAGAGAAAATGAAAATAGGACCCCAGAAAATGCATACAGAGCCCCTTACGCACATCAAAAATTGCCCCCAAAGGAAGCCTTTGGGTACAACTGAACTCCCCAGGGGAGCCTTTACGCAGCCCCACATGCAACTGGACTCTCTGTGTTCACTCTTTCTTAAAAACCCTAAATACATACCTACCCAGAATCTGAGAGAAAATGAAAATAGGACCCCAGAAAATGCATACAGAGCCCCTTTCACACATCAAAAATTGCCCCCAAAGGAACCCTTTGGGTACAACTGAACTCCCCAGGGGAGCCTTTACGCAGCCCCACATGCAACTGGACTCTCTGTGTTCGCTTTTTCTGAACAGCCCTAAATACAGCCCTACCTGGAATCTGAGAGGAATTGAAAACAGGACCCCAGAAAACGTGTACAAGGGCCATTTTGCCCATCAAAAATTGCCCCCAAAGGAAGCCTTTGGGTACAACTGAACTCCGCAGGGGAGCCTTTACGCAGCCCCCCATGCAACTGGACTCTCTGTGTTCGCTCTTTCTGAAGAACCCCAAATATCTCCCGATCCGGAATCTGAGAGGAATTGAAAATACCATCCCAGAAAACGTGTACAAGGCCCATTTTTTCCATCAAAAATTGCCCCCAAAGGAAGCCTTTGGGTACAACTGAACTCCCAAGGGGAGCCTTCACTTAGCCCCACATGCAGCTGGACTCCTTGCGTTCGCTCTTTCTGAACAACCCTATATATCTCCCTACCCGGAAACTGAGAGAAAATGAAAATAGGACCCCAGAAATCGCGTACAGAGCCCCTTACGCACATCAAAAATTGCCCCAAAAGGAAGCTTTTGGGTACAACTGAACTCCCCAGGGGAGCATTTACGCAGCCCCCCATGCAATTGGACTCTCTGTGTTCACTCTTTCTTAAAAACCCTGAATACATACCTACCCGGAATCTGAGAGAAAATGAAAATAGGACCCCAGAAAATGCATACAGAGCCCCTTTCACACATCAAAAATTGCCCCCAAAGGAAGCCTTTGGGTACAACTGAACTCCCCAGGGGAGCATTTACGCAGCCCCCCATGCAATTGGACTCTGTGTTCGCTCTTTCTGAAGAACCCCAAATATCTCCCTATCCGGAATCTGAGAGGAATTGAAAATAGGACCCCAGAAATCGCGTACAGAGCCCATTTTGCCCATCAAAAATTGCCCCCAAAGGAAGCCTTTGGGTACAACTGAACTCCGCAGGGGAGCCTTTACGCAGCCCCACATGCAACTGGACTCTCTGTGTTCGCTCTTTCTGAACAGTGCCAAATATCTTCGTACCCGGAATCTAAGGGGAATTGAAAATACCACGTCAGAAATCGTGTACAAGGCCCATGTTGCCCATCAAAAATTGCCCCCAAAGGAAGCCTTTGGGTACAACTGAACTCCCCAGAAAAGCCTTTACGCAGCCCCCCATGCAACTGGACTCTCTGTGTTCGCTCTTTCTGAACAAGCCTAAATACGTCCCTTCCCGGAATGTGAGAGGAATTGAAAATAGGACCCCAGAAATCACGTACAGAGCCCATTTCACCCATCAAAAATTGCCCCCAAAGGAAGCCTTTGGGTACAACTGAACTCCCCAGGGGAGCATTTACGCAGCCCCACATGCAACTGGACTCTCTGTGTTCGCTCTTTCTGAACAGAGCCAAATATCTCCCTACCCGGAATCTAAGAGGAATTGAAAATACCACGCCAGAAAACGTGTACAAGGCCCATTTTTTCCATCAAAAATTGCCCCCAAAGGAAGCCTTTGGGTACAACTGAACTCCCCAGGGGAGCCTTCATTTAGCCCCACATGCAGCTGGACTCCTTGCGTTCGCTCTTTCTGAACAACCCTATATATCTCCCTACCCGGAATCTGAGAAAAAATGAAAATAGGACCCCAGAAAATGCATACAGAGCCCCTTTCACACATCAAAAATTGCCCCGAAAGGAAGCTTTTGGGTACAACTTAACTCCCCAGGGGAGCCTTTACGCAGCCCCACATGCAACTGGACTCTCTGTGTTCACTCTTTCTTAAAAACCCTGAATACATACCTACCCGGAATCTGAGAGAAAATGAAAATAGGACCCCAGAAAATGCATACAGAGCCCCTTTCACACATCAAAAATTGCCCCCAAAGGAAGCCTTTGGGTACAACTGAACTCCCCAGGGGAGCCTTTACGCAGCCCCACATGCAACTGGACTCTCTGTGTTCGCTTTTTCTGAACAGCCCTAAATACAGCCCTACCTGGAATCTGAGAGGAATTGAAAATAGGACCCCAGAAAACATGTGCAAGGCCCATTTTGCCCATCAAAAATTGCCCCCAAAGGAAGCCTTTCGGTACAACTGAACTCCCCAGGGGAGCCTTTACGCAGCCCCCCATGCAACTGGACTCTCTGTGTTCGCTCTTTCTGAAGAACCCCAAATATCTCCCTATCCGGAATCTGAGAGGAATTGAAAATAGGACCCCAGAAATCGTGTACAGAGCCCCTTTTGCCCATCAAAAATTGCCCCCAAAGGAAGCCTTTGGGTACAACTGAACTCCCCAGGGGAGCTTTACGCAGCCCCCCATGCAACTGGACTCTCTGTGTTCGCTCTTTCTGAACAACCCTAAATACGTCCCTTCCCGGAATGTGAGAGGAATTGAAAATAGGACCCCAGAAATCGCGTACAGAGCCCGTTTTGCCCATCAAAAATTGCCCCCAAAGGAAGCCTTTGGGTACAACTGAACTCCCCAGGGGAGCATTTACGCAGCCCCACATGCAACTGGACTCTCTGTGTTCGCTCTTTCTGAACAGTGCCAAATATCTCCCTACACGGAATCTAAGAGGAATTGAAAATACCATGCCAGAAAACGTGTACAAGGCCCATTTTTTCCATCAAAAATTGCCCCCAAAGGAAGCCTTTGGGTACAATTGAACTCCCCAGGGGAGCCTTCATTTAGCCCCACATGCAGCTGGACTCCTTGCGTTCGCTCTTTCTGAACAACCCTATATATCTCCCTACCCGGAATCTGAGAGAAAATGAAAATAGGACCCCAGAAAATGCATACAGAGCCCCTTTCACACATCAAAAATTACCCCAAAGGAAGCTTTTGGGTACAACTTAACTCCCCAGGGGAGCCTTTACGCAGCCCCACATGCAACTGGACTCTCTGTGTTCACTCTTTCTTAAAAAACCTAAATACATACCTACCCGGAATCTGAGAGAAAATGAAAATAGGACCCAAGAAAATGCATACAGAGCCCCTTTCACACATCAAAAATTGCCCCCAAAGGAACCCTTTGGGTACAACTGAACTCCCCAGAAAAGCCTTTACGCAGCCCCACATGCAACTGGACTCTCTGTGTTCGCTTTTTGTGAAGAACCCTAAAGACATCCCTACCTGGAATCTGAGAGGAATTGAAAATAGGACCCCAGAAATCGCGTACAGAGCCCCTTTCACCCATCAAAAATTGCCCCCAAAGGAAGCCTTTGGGTACAACTGAACTCCCCAGGGGAGCGTTTACGCAGCCCCACATGCAACTGGACTCTCTGTGTTCGCTTTTTCTGAACAGCCCTAAATACAGCCCTACCTGGAATCTGAGAGGAATTGAAAATAGGACCCCAGAAATCGCGTACAGAGCCCCTTTCACCCATCAAAAATTGCCCCCAAAGGAAGCCTTTGGGTACAACTGAACTCCGCAGGGGAGCATTTACGCAGCCCCACATGCAACTGGACTCTCTGTGTTCGCTCTTTCTGAACAGCGCCAAATATCTCCCTACCCGGAATCTAAGAGGAATTGAAAATACCACCCCAGAAAACGTGTACAAGGCCCATTTTTTCCATCAAAAATTGCCCCCAAAGGAAGCCTTTGGGTACAACTGAACTCCCCAGGGGAGCCTTCACTTAGCCCCACATGCAGCTGGACTCCTTGCGTTCGCTCTTTCTGAACAACCCTATATATCTCCCTACCCGGAATCTGAGAGAAAATGAAAATAGGACCCCAGAAAATGCATACAGAGCCCCTTTCACACATCAAAAATTACCCCAAAGGAAGCTTTTGGGTACAACTTAACTCCCCAGGGGAGCCTTTACGCAGCCCCACATGCAACTGGACTCTCTGTGTTCACTCTTTCTTAAAAACCCTAAATACATACCTACCCGGAATCTGAGAGAAAATGAAAATAGGACCCAAGAAAATGCATACAGAGCCCCTTTCACACATCAAAAATTGCCCCCAAAGGAACCCTTTGGGTACAACTGAACTCCCCAGGGGAGCCTTTACGCAGCCCCACATGCAACTGGACTCTCTGTGTTCGCTCTTTGTGAAGAACCCTAAAGACATCCCTACCTGGAATCTGAGAGGAATTGAAAATAGGACCCCAGAAATCGCGTACAGAGCCCCTTTCACCCATCAAAAATTGCCCCCAAAGGAA
This sequence comes from Mergus octosetaceus, assembly GCA_036873955.1. Taxonomy (NCBI): domain Eukaryota; kingdom Metazoa; phylum Chordata; class Aves; order Anseriformes; family Anatidae; genus Mergus; species Mergus octosetaceus. The sequence continues at coordinate 63,761 of JBAGBL010000083.1, read as the reverse complement.
GCCTTTGGGTACAACTGAACTCCCCAGGGGAGCGTTTACGCAGCCCCACATGCAACTGGACTCTCTGTGTTCGCTTTTTCTGAACAGCCCTAAATACAGCCCTACCTGGAATCTGAGAGGAATTGAAAATAGGACCCCAGAATACGCGTATAGAGCCCCTTTTGCCCATCAAAAATTGCCCCCAAAGGAAGCCTTTGGGTACAACTGAACTCCGCAGGGGAGCCTTTACGCAGCCCCACATGCAACTGGACTCTCTGTGTTCGCTCTTTCTGAACAACCCTAAAGACATCCCTACCCGGAATCTAAGAGGAATTGAAAATAGGACCCCAGAAAACATGTGCAAGGCCCATTTTACCCATCAAAAATTGCCCCCAAAGGAAGCCTTTGGGTACAACTGAACTCCCCAGGGGAGCATTTACGCAGCCCCACATGCAACTGGACTCTCTGTGTTCGCTCTTTCTGAACAGTGCCAAATATCTCCCTACCCGGAATCTAAGAGGAATTGAAAATACCACGCCAGAAATCGTGTACAAGGCCCATTTTGCCCATCAAAAATTGCCCCCAAAGGAACCCTTTGGGTACAACTGAAGTCCCCAGGGGAGCCTTTACGTAGCCCCCCATGCAACTGGACTCTCTGTGTTCGCTCTTTCTGAAGAACCCCAAATATCTCCCTATCCGGAATCTGAGAGGAATTGAAAATAGGACCCCAGAAAACGCGTACAGAGCCCCTTTTGCCCATCAAAAATTGCCCCCAAAGAAAGCCTTTGGGTACAACTGAACTCCGCAGGGGAGCCTTTACGCAGCCCCACATGCAACTGGACTCTCTGTGTTCGCTCTTTCTGAACAACCTTAAAGACATCCCTACCCGGAATCTGAGAGGAATTGAAAATAGGACCCCAGAAATCGCGTACAGAGCCCCTTTCACCCATCAAAAATTGCCCCCAAAGGAAGCCTTTGGGTACAACTGAACTCCGCAGGGGAGCATTTACGCAGCCCCACATGCAACTGGACTCTCTGTGTTCGCTCTTTCTGAACAGCGCCAAATATCTCCCTACCCGGAATCTAAGAGGAATTGAAAATACCACCCCAGAAAACGTGTACAAGGCCCATTTTTTCCATCAAAAATTGCCCCCAAAGGAAGCCTTTGGGTACAACTGAACTCCCCAGGGGAGCCTTCACTTAGCCCCACATGCAGCTGGACTCCTTGCGTTCGCTCTTTCTGAACAACCCTATATATCTCCCTACCCGGAATCTGAGAGAAATTGAAAATAGGACCCCAGAAATCGCGTACAGAGCCCCTTACGCACATCAAAAATTTCCCCGAAAGGAAGCTTTTGGGTACAACTGAACTCCCCAGGGGAGCCTTTACGCAGCCCCACATGCAACTGGACTCTCTGTGTTCACTCTTTCTTAAAAACCCTGAATACATACCTACCCGGAATCTGAGAGAAAATGAAAATAGGACCCCAGAAAATGCATACAGAGCCCCTTTCACACATAAAAATTTGCCCCCAAAGGAAGCCTTTGGGTACAACTGAACTCCCCAGGGGAGCCTTTACGCAGCCCCACATGCAACTGGACTCTCTGTGTTCACTCTTTCTTAAAAACCCTGAATACATACCTACCCGGAATCTGAGAGAAAATGAAAATAGGACCCCAGAAAATGCACAAAAAGCCCCTTTCACACATCAAAAATTGCCCCCAAAGGAAGCCTTTGGGTACAACTGAACTCCCCAGGGGAACCTTTACGCAGCCCCCCATGCAACTGGACTCTCTGTGTTCGCTCTTTCTGAAGAACCCCAAATATCTCCCTATCCGGAATCTGAGAGGAATTGAAAATAGGACCCCAGAAAACGCGTACAGAGCCCCTTTTGCCCATCAAAAATTGCCCCCAAAGGAAGCCTTTGGGTACAACTGAACTCCGCAGGGGAGCCTTTACGCAGCCCCACATGCAACTGGACTCTCTGTGTTCGCTCTTTCTGAACAACCCTAAAGACATCCCTACCCGGAATCTGAGAGGAATTGAAAATAGGACCCCAGAAAACATGTGCAAGGCCCAATTTACCCATCAAAAATTGCCCCCAAAGGAAGCCTTTGGGTAGAACTGAACTCCCCAGGGGAGCATTTACGCAGCCCCACATGCAACTGGACTCTCTGTGTTCGCTCTTTCTGAACAGTGCCAAATATCTCCCTACCCGGAATCTAAGAGGAATTGAAAATACCACGCCAGAAATCGTGTACAAGGCCCATTTTGCCCATCAAAAATTGCCCCCAAAGGAAGCCTTTGGGTACAACTGAACTCCCCAGGGGAGCCTTTACGCAGCCCCCCATGCAACTGGACTCTCTGTGTTCACTCTTTCTGAATAACCCCAAATATCTCCCTATCCGGAATCTGAGAGGAATTGAAAATAGGACCCCAGAAAACGCGTACAGAGCCCCTTTTGCCCATCAAAAATTGCCCCCAAAGGAAGCCTTTGGGTACAACTGAACTCCCCAGAAAAGCCTTTACGCAGCCCCCCATGCAACTGGACTCTCTGTGTTCGCTCTTTCTGAAGAACCCCAAATATCTCCCTATCCGGAATCTGAGAGGAATTGAAAATAGGACCCCAGAAATCGCGTACAGAGCCCCTTTCACCCATCAAAAATTGCCCCCAAAGGAAGCCTTTGGGTACAACTGAACACCCCAGGGGAGCATTTACGCAGCCCCACATGCAACTGGACTCTCTGTGTTCGCTTATTCTGAACAGCCCTAAATACAGCCCTACCTGGAATCTGAGAGGAATTGAAAATAGGACCCCAGAAAACATGTGCAAGGCCCATTTTGCCCATCAAAAATTGCCCCCAAAGGAAGCCTTTGGGTACAACTGAACTCCCCAGGGGAGCCTTTACGCAGCCCCCCATGCAACTGGACTCTCTGTGTTCGCTCTTTCTGAAGAACCCCAAATATCTCCCTATCCGGAATCTGAGAGGAATTGAAAATAGGACCCCAGAAATCACGTACAGAGCCCCTTTTACCCATCAAAAATTGCCCCCAAAGGAAGCCTTTGGGTACAACTGAACTCCGCAGGGGAGCCTTTACGCAGCCCCACATGCAACTGGACTCTCTGTGTTCGCTCTTTCTGAACAACCCTAAAGACATCCCTACCCGGAATCTGAGAGGAATTGAAAATAGGACCCCAGAAAACATGTGCAAGGCCCATTTTACCCATCAAAAATTGCCCCCAAAGGAAGCCTTTGGGTACAACTGAACTCCGCAGGGGAGCCTTTACGCAGCCCCACATGCAACTGGACTCTCTGTGTTCGCTCTTTCTGAACAGCGCCAAATATCTCCCTACCCGGAATCTAAGAGGAATTGAAAATACCACCCCAGAAAACGTGTACAAGGCCCATTTCTTCCATCAAAAATTGCCCCCAAAGGAAGCCTTTGGGTACAACTGAACTCCCCAGGGGAGCCTTCACTTAGCCCCACATGCAGCTGGACTCCTTGCGTTTGCTCTTTCTGAACAACCCTATATATCTCCCTACCCGGTATCTGAGAGAAATTGAAAATAGGACCCCAGAAATCGCGTACAGAGCCCCTTACGCACATCAAAAATTGCCCCAAAAGGAAGCCTTTGGGTACAACTTAACTCCCCAGGGGAGCCTTTACGCAGCCCCACATGCAACTGGACTCTCTGTGTTCGCTCTTTCTGAATAACCCCAAATATCTCCCTATCCGGAATCTGAGAGGAATTGAAAATAGGACCCCAGAAAACGCGTACAGAGCCCCTTTTGCCCATCAAAAATTGCCCCCAAAGGAAGCCTTTGGGTACAACTGAACTCCCCAGAAAAGCCTTTACGCAGCCCCCCATGCAACTGGACTCTCTGTGTTCGCTCTTTCTGAAGAACCCCAAATATCTCCCTATCCGGAATCTGAGAGGAATTGAAAATAGGACCCCAGAAATCGCGTACAGAGCCCCTTTCACCCATCAAAAATTGCCCCCAAAGGAAGCCTTTGGGTACAACTGAACTCCCCAGGGGAGCATTTACGCAGCCCCACATGCAACTGGACTCTCTGTGTTCGCTTATTCTGAACAGCCCTAAATACAGCCCTACCTGGAATCTGAGAGGAATTGAAAATAGGACCCCAGAAAACATGTGCAAGGCCCATTTTGCCCATCAAAAATTGCCCCCAAAGGAAGCCTTTGGGTACAACTGAACTCCCCAGGGGAGCCTTTACGCAGCCCCCCATGCAACTGGACTCTCTGTGTTCGCTCTTTCTGAAGAACCCCAAATATCTCCCTATCCGGAATCTGAGAGGAATTGAAAATAGGACCCCAGAAATCACGTACAGAGCCCCTTTTACCCATCAAAAATTGCCCCCAAAGGAAGCCTTTGGGTACAACTGAACTCCGCAGGGGAGCCTTTACGCAGCCCCACATGCAACTGGACTCTCTGTGTTCGCTCTTTCTGAACAACCCTAAAGACATCCCTACCCGGAATCTGAGAGGAATTGAAAATAGGACCCCAGAAAACATGTGCAAGGCCCATTTTACCCATCAAAAATTGCCCCCAAAGGAAGCCTTTGGGTACAACTGAACTCCGCAGGGGAGCCTTTACGCAGCCCCACATGCAACTGGACTCTCTGTGTTCGCTCTTTCTGAACAGCGCCAAATATCTCCCTACCCGGAATCTAAGAGGAATTGAAAATACCACCCCAGAAAACGTGTACAAGGCCCATTTCTTCCATCAAAAATTGCCCCCAAAGGAAGCCTTTGGGTACAACTGAACTCCCCAGGGGAGCCTTCACTTAGCCCCACATGCAGCTGGACTCCTTGCGTTTGCTCTTTCTGAACAACCCTATATATCTCCCTACCCGGTATCTGAGAGAAATTGAAAATAGGACCCCAGAAATCGCGTACAGAGCCCCTTACGCACATCAAAAATTGCCCCAAAAGGAAGCCTTTGGGTACAACTTAACTCCCCAGGGGGCCTTTACGCAGCCCCACATGCAACTGGACTCTCTGTGTTCGCTCTTTCTGAACAGTGCCAAATATCTCCCTACCCGGAATCTTAAAGGAAATGAAAATACCACGCCGGAAATCGTGTACAAGGCCCATTTTTTCCGTCAAAAATTGCCCCCAAAGGAAGCCTTTGGGTACAACTGAACTCCCCAGGGGAGCCTTCACTTAGCCCCACATGCAGCTGGACTCCTTGCGTTTGCTCTTTCTGAACAACCCTATATATCTCCCTACCCGGAATCTGAGAGAAATTGAAAATAGGACCCCAGAAATCGCGTACAGAGCCCCTTACGCACATCAAAAATTGCCCCGAAAGGAAGCTTTTGGGTACAACTTAACTCCCCAGGGGAGCCTTTACGCAGCCCCACATGCAACTGGACTCTCTGTGTTCACTCTTTCTTAAAAACCCTGAATACATACCTACCCGGAATCTGAGAGAAAATGAAAATAGGACCCCAGAAAATGCATACAGAGCCCCTTTCACACATCAAAAATTGCCCCCAAAGGAAGCCTTTGGGTACAACTGAACTCCCCAGGGGAGCCTTTACGCAGCCCCACATGCAACTGGACTCTCTGTGTTCGCTTTTTCTGAACAGCCCTAAATACAGCCCTACCTGGAATCTGAGAGGAATTGAAAATAGGATCCCAGAAAACATGTGCAAGGCCCATTTTGCCCATCAAAAATTGCCCCCAAAGGAAGCCTTTGGGTACAACTGAACTCCCCAGGGGAGCCTTTACGCAGCCCCCCATGCAACTGGACTCTCTGTGTTCGCTCTTTCTGAAGAACCCCAAATATCTCCCTATCCGGAATCTGAGAGGAATTGAAAATAGGACCCCAGAAAACGCGTACAGAGCCCCTTTTGCCCATCAAAAATTGCCCCCAAAGGAAGCCTTTGGGTACAACTGAACTCCGCAGGGGAGCCTTTACGCAGCCCCACATGCAACTGGACTCTCTGTGTTCGCTCTTTCTGAACAACCCTAAAGACATCCCTACCCGGAATCTGAGAGGAATTGAAAATAGGACCCCAGAAAACATGTGCAAGGCCCATTTTACCCATCAAAAATTGCCCCCAAAGGAAGCCTTTGGGTACAACTGAACTCCGCAGGGGAGCCTTTACGCAGCCCCACATGCAACTGGACTCTCTGTGTTCGCTCTTTCTGAACAGTGCCAAATATCTCCCTACCCGGAATCTAAGAGGAATTGAAAATACCACGCCAGAAATCGTGTACAAGGCCCATTTTGCCCATCAAAAATTGCCCCCAAAGGAAGCCTTTGGGTACAACTGAACTCCCCAGGGGAGCCTTTACGTAGCCCCCCATGCAACTGGACTCTCTGTGTTCGCTCTTTCTGAAGAACCCCAAATATCTCCCTATCCGGAATCTGAGAGGAATTGAAAATAGGACCCCAGAAAACGCGTACAGAGCCCCTTTCACCCATCAAAAATTGCCCCCAAAGGAAGCCTTTGGGTACAACTGAACTCCCCAGGGGAGCATTTACGCAGCCCCACATGCAACTGGACTCTCTGTGTTCGCTTTTTCTGAACAGCCCTAAATACAGCCCTACCTGGAAGCTGAGAGGAATTGAAAATAGGACCCCAGAATACGCGTATAGAGACCCTTTTGCCTATCAAAAATTGCCCCCAAAGGTAGCCTTTGGGTACAACTGAACTCCGCAGGGGAGCCTTTACGCAGCCCCACATGCATCTGGACTCTCTGTGTTCGCTCTTTCTGAAGAACCCCAAATATCTCCCTATCCGGAATCTGAGAGGAATTGAAAATAGGACCCCAGAAAACGCGTACAGAGCCCCTTTTGCCCATCAAAAATTGCCCCCAAAGGAAGCCTTTGGGTACAACTGAACTCCCCAGGGGAGCCTTTACGCAGCCCCACATGCAACTGGACTCTCTGTGTTCACTCTTTCTTAAAAACCCTGAATACATACCTACCCGGAATCTGAGAGAAAATGAAAATAGGACCCCAGAAAATGCATACAGAGCCCCTTTCACCCATCAAAAATTGCCCTGAAAGGAAGCCTTTGGGTACAACTGAACTCCCCAGGGGAGCCTTTACGCAGCCCCACATGCATCTGGACTCTCTGTGTTCGCTCTTTCTGAAGAACCCCAAATATCTCCCTACCCGGAATCTAAGAGGAATTGAAAATACCACCCCAGAAAACGTGTACAAGGCCCATTTTTTCCATCAAAAATTGCCCCCAAAGGAAGCCTTTGGGTACAACTGAACTCCCCAGGGGAGCCTTCACTTAGCCCCACATGCAGCTGGACTCCTTGCGTTTGCTCTTTCTGAACAACCCTATATATCTCCCTACCCAGAATCTGAGAGAAATTGAAAATAGGACCCCAGAAATCGCGTACAGAGCCCCTTACGCACATCAAAAATTGCCCCGAAAGGAAGCTTTTGGGTACAACTTAACTCCCCAGGGGAGGCTTTACGCAGCCCCACATGCAACTGGACTCTCTGTGTTCACTCTTTCTTAAAAAACCTGAATACATACCTACCCGGAATCTGAGAGAAAATGAAAATAGGACCCCAGAAAATGCATACAGAGCCCCTTTCACACATCAAAAATTGCCCCCAAAGGAAGCCTTTGGGTACAACTGAACTCCCCAGGGGAGCCTTTACGCAGCCCCACATGCAACTGGACTCTCTGTGTTCGCTTTTTCTGAACAGCCCTAAATACAGCCCTACCTGGAAACTGAGAGGAATTGAAAATAGGATCCCAGAAAACATGTGCAAGGCCCATTTTGCCCATCAAAAATTGCCCCCAAAGGAAGCCTTTGGGTACAACTGAACTCCCCAGGGGAGCCTTTACGCAGCCCCCCATGCAACTGGACTCTCTGTGTTCGCTCTTTCTGAAGAACCCCAAATATCTCCCTATCCGGAATCTGAGAGGAATTGAAAATAGGACCCCAGAAAACGCGTACAGAGCCCCTTTTGCCCATCAAAAATTGCCCCCAAAGGAAGCCTTTGGGTACAACTGAACTCCCCAGGGGAGCCTTTACGCAGCCCCACATGCAACTGGACTCTCTGTGTTCGCTCTTTCTGAACAACCCTAAAGACATCCCTACCCGGAATCTGAGAGGAATTGAAAATAGGACCCCAGAAAACATGTGCAAGGCCCATTTTACCCATCAAAAATTGCCCCCAAAGGAAGCCTTTGGGTACAACTGAACTCCGCAGGGGAGCCTTTACGCAGCCCCACATGCAACTGGACTCTCTGTGTTCGCTCTTTCTGAAAAGTGCCAAATATCTCCCTACCCGGAATCTAAGAGGAATTGAAAATACCACGCCAGAAATCGTGTACAAGGCCCATTTTTTCCATCAAAAATTGCCCCCAAAGGAAGCCTTTGGGTACAACTGAACTCCCCAGGGGAGCCTTCACTTAGCCCCACATGCAGCTGGACTCCTTGCGTTTGCTCTTTCTGAACAACCCTATATATCTCCCTACCCGGTATCTGAGAGAAATTGAAAATAGGACCCCAGAAATCGCGTACAGAGCCCCTTACGCACATCAAAAATTGCCCCGAAAGGAAGCTTTTGGGTACAACTAAACTCCCCAGGGGAGCCTTTACGCAGCCCCACATGCAACTGGACTCTCTGTGTTCACTCTTTCTTAAAAACCCTGAATACATACCTACCCGGAATCTGAGAGAAAATGAAAATAGGACCCCAGAAAACATGTGCAAGGCCCATTTTGCCCATCAAAAATTGCCCCCAAAGGAAGCCTTTGGGTACAACTGAACTCCCCAGGGGAGCCTTTACGCAGCCCCACATGCAACTGGACTCTCTGTGTTCACTCTTTCTTAAAAACCCTAAATACATACCTACCCGGAATCTGAGAGAAAATGAAAATAGGACCCCAGAAAATGCATACAGAGCCCCTTTCACAATTCAAAAATTGCCCCCAAAGGAAGCCTTTGGGTACAACTGAACTCCCCAGGGGAGCCTTTACGCAGCCCCACATGCAACTGGACTCTCTGTGTTCGCTTTTTCTGAACAACCCTAAAGACATCCCTACCCGGAATCTGAGAGGAATTGAAAATAGGACCCCAGAAAACATGTGCAAGGCCCATTTTACCCATCAAAAATTGCCCCCAAAGGAAGCCTTTGGGTACAACTGAACTCTGCAGGGGAGCCTTTACGCAGCCCCACCTGCAACTGGACTCTCTGTGTTCGCTCTTTCTGAACAGTGCCAAATATCTCCCTACCCGGAATCTAAGAGGAATTGAAAATACAACGCAAGAAATCGTGTACAAGGCCCATTTTGCCCATCAAAAATTGCCCCCAAAGGAAGTCTTTGGGTACAACTGAACTCCCCAGGGGAGCCTTTACGTAGCCCCCCATGCAACTGGACTCTCTGTGTTCGCTTTTTCTGAAGAAACCCAAATATCTCCCTATCCGGAATCTGAGAGGAATTGAAAATAGGACCCCAGAAATCGCGTACAGAGCCCCTTTCACCCATCAAAAATTGCCCCGAAAGGAAGCTTTTGGGTACAACTTAACTCCCCAGGGGAGCCTTTACGCAGCCCCACATGCAACTGGACTCTCTGTGTTCGCTCTTTCTGAACAACCCTAAAGACATACCTACCCGGAATCTGATAGAAAATGAAAATAGGACCCCAGAAAATGCATACAGAGCCCCTTTTGCCCATCAAAAATTGCCCCCAAAGGAAGCCTTTGGGTACAACTGAACTCCGCAGGGGAGCCTTTACGCAGCCCCACATGCAACTGGACTCTCTGTGTTCGCTTTTTCTGAACAGCCCTAAATGCAGCCCTACCTGGAATCTGAGAGGAATTGAAAATAGGACTCCAGAAAAATTTTGCAAGTCCCATTTTACCCATCAAAAATTGCCCCCAAAGGAAGCCTTTGGGTACAACTGAACTCCGCAGGGGAGCCTTTACGCAGCCCCACATGCATCTGGACTCTCTGTGTTCGCTCTTTCTGAAGAACCCCAAATATCTCCCTACCCGGAATCTAAGAGGAATTGAAAATACCACCCCAGAAAACGTGTACAAGGCCCATTTTTTCCATCAAAAATTGCCCCCAAAGGAAGCCTTTGGGTACAACTGAACTCCCCAGGGGAGCCTTCACTTAGCCCCACATGCAGCTGGACTCCTTGCGTTTGCTCTTTCTGAACAACCCTATATATCTCCCTACCCGGTACCTGAGAGAAATTGAAAATAGGACCCCAGAAATCGCGTACAGAGCCCCTTACGCACATCAAAAATTGCCCCGAAAGGAAGCTTTTGGGTACAACTTAACTCCCCAGGGGAGCCTTTACGCAGCCCCACATGCAACTGGACTCTCTGTGTTCGCTCTTTCTGAACAGTGCCAAATATCTCCCTACCCGGAATCTAAGAGGAATTGAAAATACCACGCCAGAAATCGTGTACAAGGCCCATTTTTTCCATCAAAAATTGCCCCCAAAGGAAGCCTTTGGGTACAACTGAACTCCCCAGGGGAGCCTTCACTTAGCCCCACATGCAGCTGGACTCCTTGCGTTTGCTCTTTCTGAACAACCCTATATATCTCCCTACCCGGAATCTGAGAGAAATTGAAAATAGGACCCCAGAAATCGCGTACAGAGCCCCTTACGCACATCAAAAATTGCCCCGAAAGGAAGCTTTTGGGTACAACTTAACTCCCCAGGGGAGGCTTTACGCAGCCCCACATGCAACTGGACTCTCTGTGTTCACTCTTTCTTAAAAACCCTGAATACATACCTACCCGGAATCTGAGAGAAAATGAAAATAGGACCCCAGAAAATGCATACAGAGCCCCTTTCACACATCAAAAATTGCCCCCAAAGGAAGCCTTTGGGTACAACTGAACTCCGCAGGGGAGCCTTTACGCAGCCCCACATGCAACTGGACTCTCTGTGTTCGCTTTTTCTGAACAGCCCTAAATACAGCCCGACCTGGAATCTGAGAGGAATTGAAAATAGGATCCCAGAAAACATGTGCAAGGCCCATTTTGCCCATCAAAAATTGCCCCCAAAGGAAGCCTTTGGGTAGAACTGAACTCCCCAGGGGAGCCTTTACGCAGCCCCCCATGCAACTGGACTCTCTGTGTTCGCTCTTTCTGAAGAACCCCAAATATCTCCCTATCCGGAATCTGAGAGGAATTGAAAATAGGACCCCAGAAAACGCGTACAGAGCCCCTTTTGCCCATCAAAAATTGCCCCCAAAGGAAGCCTTTGGGTACAACTGAACTCCGCAGGGGAGCCTTTACGCAGCCCCACATGCAACTGGACTCTCTGTGTTCGCTCTTTCTGAACAACCCTAAAGACATCCCTACCCGGAATCTGAGAGGAATTGAAAATAGGACCCCAGAAAACATGTGCAAGGCCCATTTTACCCATCAAAAATTGCCCCCAAAGGAAGCCTTTGGGTACAACTGAACTCCGCAGGGGAGCCTTTACGCAGCCCCACATGCAACTGGACTCTCTGTGTTCGCTCTTTCTGAAAAGTGCCAAATATCTCCCTACCCGGAATCTAAGAGGAATTGAAAATACCACGCCAGAAATCGTGTACAAGGCCCATTTTTTCCATCAAAAATTGCCCCCAAAGGAAGCCTTTGGGTACAACTGAACTCCCCAGGGGAGCCTTCACTTAGCCCCACATGCAGCTGGACTCCTTGCGTTTGCTCTTTCTGAACAACCCTATATATCTCCCTACCCGGTATCTGAAAGAAATTGAAAATAGGACCCCAGAAATCGCGTACAGAGCCCCTTACGCACATCAAAAATTGCCCCGAAAGGAAGCTTTTGGGTACAACTTAACTCCCCAGGGGAGCCTTTACGCAGCCCCACATGCAACTGGACTCTCTGTGTTCACTCTTTCTTAAAAACCCTGAATACATACCTACCCGGAATCTGAGAGAAAATGAAAATAGGACCCCAGAAAACATGTGCAAGGCCCATTTTGCCCATCAAAAATTGCCCCCAAAGGAAGCCTTTGGGTACAACTGAACTCCCCAGGGGAGCCTTTACGCAGCCCCACATGCAACTGGACTCTCTGTGTTCACTCTTTCTTAAAAACCCTAAATACATACCTACCCGGAATCTGAGAGAAAATGAAAATAGGACCCCAGAAAATGCATACAGAGCCCCTTTCACAATTCAAAAATTGCCCCCAAAGGAAGCCTTTGGGTACAACTGAACTCCCCAGGGGAGCCTTTACGCAGCCCCCCATGCAACTGGACTCTCTGTGTTCGCTCTTTCTGAAGAACCCCAAATATCTCCCTATCCGGAATCTGAGAGGAATTGAAAATAGGACCCCAGAAAACGCGTACAGAGCCCCTTTTGCCCATCAAAAATTGCCCCCTAAGGAAGCCTTTGGGTACAACTGAACTCCGCAGGGGAGCCTTTACGCAGCCCCACATGCAACTGGACTCTCTGTGTTCGCTCTTTCTGAACAACCCTAAAGACATCCCTACCCGGAATCTGAGAGGAATTGAAAATAGGACCCCAGAAAACATGTGCAAGGCCCATTTTACCCATCAAAAATTGCCCCCAAAGGAAGCCTTTGGGTACAACTGAACTCCGCAGGGGAGCCTTTACGCAGCCCCACATGCAACTGGACTCTCTGTGTTCGCTCTTTCTGAACAGCGCCAAATATCTCCCTACCCGGAATCTAAGAGGAATTGAAAATACCACCCCAGAAAACGTGTACAAGGCCCATTTTTTCCATCAAAAATTGCCCCCAAAGGAAGCCTTTGGGTACAACTGAACTCCCCAGGGGAGCCTTCACTTAGCCCCACATGCAGCTGGACTCCTTGCGTTTGCTCTTTCTGAACAACCCTATATATCTCCCTACCCGGTATCTGAGAGAAATTGAAAATAGGACCCCAGAAATCGCGTACAGAGCCCCTTACGCACATCAAAAATTGCCCCGAAAGGAAGCTTTTGGGTACAACTAAACTCCCCAGGGGAGCCTTTACGCAGCCCCACATGCAACAGGACTCTCTGTGTTCACTCTTTCTTAAAAACCCTGAATACATACCTACCCGGAATCTGAGAGAAAATGAAAATAGGACCCCAGAAAACATGTGCAAGGCCCATTTTGCCCATCAAAAATTGCCCCCAAAGGAAGCCTTTGGGTACAACTGAACTCCCCAGGGGAGCCTTTACGCAGCCCCACATGCAACTGGACTCTCTGTGTTCACTCTTTCTTAAAAACCCTAAATACATACCTACCCGGAATCTGAGAGGAATTGAAAATAGGACCCCAGAAATCACGTACAGAGCCCCTTTTGCCCATCAAAAATTGCCCCCAAAGGAAGCCTTTGGGTACAACTGAACTCCCCAGGGGAGCCTTTACGCAGCCCCACATGCAACTGGACTCTCTGTGTTCGCTCTTTCTGAACAACCCTAAAGACATCCCTACCCGGAATCTGAGAGGAATTGAAAATAGGACCCCAGAAAACATGTGCAAGGCCCATTTTACCCATCAAAAATTGCCCCCAAAGGAAGCCTTTGGGTACAACTGAACTCCCCAGGGGAGCATTTACGCAGCCCCACATGCAACTGGACTCTCTGTGTTCGCTCTTTCTGAACAGTGCCAAATATCTCCCTACCCGGAATCTAAGAGGAATTGAAAATACCACGCCAGAAATCGTGTACAAGGCCCATTTTTTCCATCAAAAATTGCCCCCAAAGGAAGCCTTTGGGTACAACTGAACTCCCCTGGGGAGCCTTCACTTAGCCCCACATGCAGCTGGACTCCTTGCGTTTGCTCTTTCTGAACAACCCTATATATCTCCCTACCCGGAATCTGAGAGAAATTGAAAATAGGACCCCAGAAAACATGTGCAAGGCCCATTTTGCCCATCAAAAATTGCCCCCAAAGGAAGCCTTTGGGTACAACTGAACTCCCCAGGGGAGCCTTTACGCAGCCCCCCATGCAACTGGACTCTCTGTGTTCGCTCTTTCTGAAGAACCCCAAATATCTCCCTATCCGGAATCTGAGAGGAATTGAAAATAGGACCCCAGAAAACGCGTACAGAGCCCCTTTTGCCCATCAAAAATTGCCCCCAAAGGAAGCCTTTGGGTACAACTGAACTCCGCAGGGGAGCCTTTACGCAGCCCCACATGCAACTGGACTCTCTGTGTTCGCTCTTTCTGAACAACCCTAAAGACATCCCTACCCGGAATCTGAGAGGAATTGAAAATAGGACCCCAGAAAACATGTGCAAGGCCCATTTTACCCATCAAAAATTGCCCCCAAAGGAAGCCTTTGGGTACAACTGAACTCCGCAGGGGAGCCTTTACGCAGCCCCACATGCAACTGGACTCTCTGTGTTCGCTCTTTCTGAAAAGTGCCAAATATCTCCCTACCCGGAATCTAAGAGGAATTGAAAATACCACGCCAGAAATCGTGTACAAGGCCCATTTTTTCCATCAAAAATTGCCCCCAAAGGAAGCCTTTGGGTACAACTGAACTCCCCAGGGGAGCCTTCACTTAGCCCCACATGCAGCTGGACTCCTTGCGTTTGCTCTTTCTGAACAACCCTATATATCTCCCTACCCGGTATCTGAGAGAAATTGAAAATAGGACCCCAGAAATCGCGTACAGAGCCCCTTACGCACATCAAAAATTGCCCCGAAAGGAAGCTTTTGGGTACAACTTAACTCCCCAGGGGAGCCTTTACGCAGCCCCACATGCAACTGGACTCTCTGTGTTCACTCTTTCTTAAAAACCCTGAATACATACCTACCCGGAATCTGAGAGAAAATGAAAATAGGACCCCAGAAAACATGTGCAAGGCCCATTTTGCCCATCAAAAATTGCCCCCAAAGGAAGCCTTTGGGTACAACTGAACTCCCCAGGGGAGCCTTTACGCAGCCCCACATGCAACTGGACTCTCTGTGTTCACTCTTTCTTAAAAACCCTAAATACATACCTACCCGGAATCTGAGAGAAAATGAAAATAGGACCCCAGAAAATGCATACAGAGCCCCTTTCACAATTCAAAAATTGCCCCCAAAGGAAGCCTTTGGGTACAACTGAACTCCCCAGGGGAGCCTTTACGTAGCCCCCCATGCAACTGGACTCTCTGTGTTCGCTTTTTCTGAAGAAACCCAAATATCTCCCTATCCGGAATCTGAGAGGAATTGAAAATAGGACCCCAGAAAACACGTACAGAGCCCCTTTTGCCCATCAAAAATTGCCCCCAAAGGAAGCCTTTGGGTACAACTGAACTCCCCAGGGGAGCCTTTACGCAGCCCCACATGCAACTGGACTGTCTGTGTTCGCTCTTTCTGAACAACCCTAAAGACATCCCTACCTGGAATCTGAGAGGAATTGAAAATAGGACCCCAGAAATCACGTACAGAGCCCCTTTTGCCCATCAAAAATTGCCCCCAAAGGAAGCCTTTGGGTACAACTGAACTCCCCAGGGGAGCCTTTACGCAGCCCCACATGCAACTGGACTCTCTGTGTTCGCTCTTTCTGAACAACCCTAAAGACATCCCTACCCGGAATCTGAGAGGAATTGAAAATAGGACCCCAGAAAACATGTGCAAGGCCCATTTTACCCATCAAAAATTGCCCCCAAAGGAAGCCTTTGGGTACAACTGAACTCCCCAGGGGAGCATTTACGCAGCCCCACATGCAACTGGACTCTCTGTGTTCGCTCTTTCTGAACAGTGCCAAATATCTCCCTACCCGGAATCTAAGAGGAATTGAAAATACCACGCCAGAAATCGTGTACAAGGCCCATTTTTTCCATCAAAAATTGCCCCCAAAGGAAGCCTTTGGGTACAACTGAACTCCCCTGGGGAGCCTTCACTTAGCCCCACATGCAGCTGGACTCCTTGCGTTTGCTCTTTCTGAACAACCCTATATATCTCCCTACCCGGAATCTGAGAGAAATTGAAAATAGGACCCCAGAAATCGCGTACAGAGCCCCTTTCACCCATCAAAAATTGCCCCGAAAGGAAGCTTTTGGGTACAACTTAACTCCCCAGGGGAGCCTTTACGCAGCCCCACATGCAACTGGACTCTCTGTGTTCACTCTTTCTTAAAAACCCTAAATACATACCTACCCGGAATCTGATAGAAAATGAAAATAGGACCCCAGAAAATGCATACAGAGCCCCTTTCACACATCAAAAATTGCCCCCAAAGGAAGCCTTTGGGTACAACTGAACTCCCCAGGGGAGCCTTTACGCAGCCCCACATGCAACTGGACTCTCTGTGTTCGCTTTTTCTGAACAGCCCTAAATGCAGCCCTACCTGGAATCTGAGAGGAATTGAAAATAGGACCCCAGAAAACTTTTGCAAGGCCCATTTTGCCCATCAAAAATTGCCCCCAAAGGAAGCCTTTGGGTACAACTGAACTCCCCAGGGGAGCCTTTACGCAGCCCCCCATGCAACTGGACTCTCTGTGTTCGCTCTTTCTGAAGAACCCCAAATATCTCCCTATCCGGAATCTGAGAGGAATTGAAAATAGGACCCCAGAAAACGCGTACAGAGCCCCTTTTGCCCATCAAAAATTGCCCCCAAAGGAAGCCTTTGGGTACAACTCAACTCCCCAGGGGAGCCTTTACACAGCCCCACATGCAACTGGACTCTCTGTGTTCGCTCTTTCTGAACAACCCTAAAGACATCCCTACCCGGAATCTGAGAGGAATTGAAAATAGGACCCCAGAAAACATGTGCAAGGCCCATTTTACCCATCAAAAATTACCCCCAAAGGAAGCCTTTGGGTACAACTGAACTCCGCAGGGGAGCCTTTACGCAGCCCCACATGCAACTGGACTCTCTGTGTTCGCTCTTTCTGAACAGTGCTAAATATCTCCCTACCCGGAATCTAAGAGGAATTGAAAATACCACGCCAGAAATCGTGTACAAGGCCCATTTTGCCAATCAAAAATTGCCCCCAAAGGAAGCCTTTGGGTACAACTGAACTCCCCAGGGGAGCCTTTACGCAGCCCCACATGCAACTGGACTCTGTGTTCACTCTTTCTTAAAAACCCTGAATACATACCTACCCGGAATCTGAGAGAAAATGAAAATAGGACCCCAGAAAACGCGTACAGAGCCCCTTTTGCCCATCAAAAATTGCCCCCAAAGGAAGCCTTTGGGTACAACTGAACTCCCCAGGGGAGCCTTTATGCAGCCCCACATGCAACTGGACTCTCTATGTTCGCTCTTTCTGAACAACACTAAAGACATCCCTACCCGGAATCTGAGAGGAACTGAAAATAGGACCCCAGAAAACATGTGCAAGGCCCATTTTACCCATCAAAAATTGCCCCCAGAGGAAGCCTTTGGGTACAACTGAACTCCCCAGCGGAGCCTTTACGCAGCCCCCCATGCAACTGGACTCTCTGTGTTCGCTCTTTCTGAACAACCCTAAATACATCCCTACCCGGAATCTGAGAGGAATTGAAAATAGGACCCCAGAAATCGCGTACAGAGCCCCTTTCACCCATCAAAAATTGCCCCCAAAGGAAGCCTTTGGGTACAACTGAACTCCCCAGGGGAGCCTTTACGTAGCCCCCCATGCAACTGGACTCTCTGTGTTCGCTCTTTCTGAAGAACCCCAAATATCTCCCTATCCGGAATCTGAGAGGAATTGAAAATAGGACCCCAGAAAACGTGTAAAAGGCCCCTTTTGCCCATCAAAAATTGCCCCCAAAGGAAGCCTTTGGGTACAACTGAACTCCGCAGGGGAGCCTTTACGCAGCCCCACATGCAACTGGACTCTCTGTGTTCGCTCTTTCTGAACAACCCTAAAGACATCCCTACCCGGAATATGAGAGGAATTGAAAATAGGACCCCAGAAAATGCGTACAAGGCCCATTTTGCCAATCAAAAATTGCCCCCAAAGGAAGCCTTTGGGTAGAACTGAACTCCGCAGGGGAGCATTTACGCAGCCCCACATGCAACTGGACTCTCTGTGTTCGCTCTTTCTGAACAGCGCCAAATATCTCCCTACCCGGAATCTAAGAGGAATTGAAAATACCACGCCAGAAAACGTGTACAAGGCCCATTTTTTCCATCAAAAATTGCCCCCAAAGGAAGCCTTTGGGTACAACTGAACTCCCCAGGGGAGCCTTCACTTAGCCCCACATGCAGCTGGACTCCTTGCGTTCGCTCTTTCTGAACAACCCTATATATCTCCCTACCCGGAATCTGAGAGAAATTGAAAATAGGACCCCAGAAATCGCGTACAGAGCCCCTTACGCACATCAAAAATTGCCCCGAAAGGAAGCTTTTGGGTACAACTTAACTCCCCAGGGGACCCTTTACGCAGCCCCCCATGCAACTGGACTCTCTGTGTTCGCTCTTTCTGAAGAACCCCAAATATCTCCCTATCCGGAATCTGAGAGGAATTGAAAATAGGACCCCAGAAAACACGTACAGAGCCCCTTTTGCCCATCAAAAATTGCCCCCAAAGGAAGCCTTTGGGTACAACTGAACTCCCCAGGGGAGCCTTTACGCAGCCCCACATGCAACTGGACTCTCTGTGTTCGCTCTTTCTGAACAACCCTAAAGACATCCCTACCCGGAATCTGAGAGGAACTGAAAATAGGACCCCAGAAAACATGTGCAAGGCCCATTTTACCCATCAAAAATTGCCCCCAAAGGAAGCCTTTGGGTTCAACTCAACTCCCCAGGGGAGCCTTTACGCAGCCCCACATGCAACTGGACTCTCTGTGTTCGCTCTTTCTGAACAACCCTAAAGACATCCCTACCCGGAATCTGAGAGGAATTGAAAATAGGACCCCAGAAAACATGTGCAAGGCCCATTTTACCCATCAAAAATTACCCCCAAAGGAAGCCTTTGGGTACAACTGAACTCCGCAGGGGAGCCTTTACGCAGCCCCACATGCAACTGGACTCTCTGTGTTCGCTCTTTCTGAACAGTGCCAAATATCTCCCTACCCGGAATGTAAGAGGAATTGAAAATACCACGCCAGAAATCGTGTACAAGGCCCATTTTTTCCATCAAAAATTGCCCCCAAAGGAAGCCTTTGGGTACAACTGAACTCCCCAGGGGAGCCTTCACTTAGCCCCACATGCAGCTGGACTCCTTGCGTTTGCTCTTTCTTTACAACCCTATATATCTCCCTACCCGGAATCTGAGAGAAATTGAAAATAGGACTCCAGAAATCGCGTACAGAGCCCCTTACGCACATCAAAAATTGCCCCGAAAGGAAGCTTTTGGGTACAACTTAACTCCCCAGGGGAGCCTTTACGCAGCCCCACATGGAACTGGACTCTCTGTGTTCACTCTTTCTTAAAAACCCTAAATACATACCTACCCGGAATCTGATAGAAAATGAAAATAGGACCCCAGAAAATGCATACAGAGCCCCTTTCACACATCAAAAATTGCCCCCAAAGGAAGCCTTTGGGTACAACTGAACTCCCCAGGGGAGCCTTTACGCAGCCCCACATGCAACTGGACTCTCTGTGTTCGCTTTTTCTGAACAGCCCTAAATGCAGCCCTACCTGGAATCTGAGAGAAATTGAAAATAGGACCCCAGAAAACTTGTGCAAGGCCCTTTTTTCCCATCAAAAATTGCCCCCAAAGGAAGCCTTTGGGTACAACTGAACTCCCCAGGGGAGCCTTCACTTAGCCCCCCATGCAACTGGACTCTCTGTGTTCGCTCTTTCTGAAGAACCCCAAATATCTCCCTATCCGGAATCTGAGAGGAATTGAAAATAGGACCCCAGAAAACGCGTACAGAGCCCCTTTTGCCCATCAAAAATTGCCCCCAAAGGAAGCCTTTGGGTACAACTGAACTCCGCAGGGGAGCCTTTACGCAGCCCCACATGCAACTGGACTCTCTGTGTTCGCTCTTTCTGAACAACCCTAAAGACATCCCTACCCGGAATCTGAGAGGAATTGAAAATAGGACCCCAGAAAACATGTGCAAGGCCCATTTTACCCATCAAAAATTGCCCCCAAAGGAAGCCTTTGGGTACAACTGAACTCCGCAGGGGAGCCTTTACGCAGCCCCACATGCAACTGGACTCTCTGTGTTCGCTCTTTCTGAAAAGTGCCAAATATCTCCCTACCCGGAATCTAAGAGGAATTGAAAATACCACGCCAGAAATCGTGTACAAGGCCCATTTTGCCCATCAAAAATTGCCCCCAAAGGAAGCCTTTGGGTACAACTGAACTCCCCAGGGGAGCCTTTACGCAGCCCCACATGCAACTGGACTCTCTGTGTTCACTCTTTCTTAAAAACCCTGAATACATACCTACCCGGAATCTGAGAGAAAATGAAAATAGGACCCCAGAAAATGCATACAGAGCCCCTTTCACACATCAAAAATTGCCCCCAAAGGAAGCCTTTGGGTACAACTGAACTCCCCAGGGGAGCCTTTACGCAGCCCCACATGTAACTGGACTCTCTGTGTTCGCTTTTTCTGAACAGCCCTAAATACAGCCCTACCTGGAATCTGAGAGGAATTGAAAATAGGATCCCAGAAAACATGTGCAAGGCCCATTTTGCCCATCAAAAATTGCCCCCAAAGGAAGCCTTTGGGTACAACTGAACTCCCCAGGGGAGCCTTTACGCAGCCCCCCATGCAACTGGACTCTCTGTGTTCGCTCTTTCTGAACAACCCTAAAGACTTCCCTACCCGGAATCTGAGAGGAATTGAAAATAGGACCCCAGAAATCGCGTACAGAGCCCCTTTCACCCATCAAAAATTGCCCCCAAAGGAAGCCTTTGGGTACAACTTAACTCCCCAGGGGAGCCTTTACGTAGCCCCCCATGCAACTGGACTCTCTGTGTTCGCTCTTTCTGAACAACCCCAAATATCTCCCTATCCGGAATCTGAGAGGTATTGAAAATAGGACCCCAGAAAACGTGTAAAAGGCCCATTTTGCCCATCAAAAATTGCCCCCAAAGGAAGCCTTTGGGTACAACTGAACTCCGCAGGGGAGCCTTTACGCAGCCCCACATGCAACTGGACTCTCTGTGTTCGCTCTTTCTGAACAACCCTAAAGACATCCCTACCCGGAATCTGAGAGGAATTGAAAATAGGACCCCAGAAAATGCGTACAAGGCCCATTTTGCCAATCAAAAATTGCCCCCAAAGGAAACCTTTGGGTAGAACTGAACTCCCCAGGGGAGCATTTACGCAGCCCCACATGCAACTGGACTCTCTGTGTTCGCTCTTTCTGAACAGCGCCAAATATCTCCCTACCCAGAATCTAAGAGGAATTGAAAATACCACCCCAGAAAACGTGTACAAGGCCCATTTTTTCCATCAAAAATTGCCCCCAAAGGAAGCCTTTGGTTACAACTGAACTCCCCAGGGGAGCCTTCACTTAGCCCCACATGCAGCTGGACTCCTTGCGTTCGCTCTTTCTGAACAACCCTATATATCTCCCTACCCGGAATCTGAGAGAAATTGAAAATAGGACCCCAGAAATCGCTTACAGAGCCCCTTACGCACATCAAAAATTGCCCCGAAAGGAAGCTTTTGGGTACAACTTAACTCCCCAGGGGACCCTTTACGCAGCCCCCCATGCAACTGGACTCTCTGTGTTCGCTCTTTCTGAAGAACCCCAAATATCTCCCTATCCGGAATCTGAGAGGAATTGAAAATAGGACCCCAGAAAACGCGTACAGAGCCCCTTTTGCCCATCAAAAATTACCCCCAAAGGAAGCCTTTGGGTACAACTGAACTCCCCAGGGGAGCCTTTACGCAGCCCCACATGCAACTGGACTCTCTGTGTTCGCTCTTTCTGAACAGTGCTAAATATCTCCCTACCCGGAATCTAAGAGGAATTGAAAATACCACGCCAGAAATCGTGTACAAGGCCCATTTTGCCCATCAAAAATTGCCCCCAAAGGAAGCCTTTGGGTACAACTGAACTCCCCAGGGGAGCCTTTTCGCAGCCCCACATGCAACTGGACTCTCTGTGTTCACTCTTTCTTAAAAACCCTGAATACATACCTACCCGGAATCTGAGAGAAAATGAAAATAGGACCCCAGAAAATGCATACAGAGCCCCTTTCACACATCAAAAATTGCCCCCAAAGGAAGCCTTTGGGTACAACTGAACTCCCCAGGGGAGCCTTTACGCAGCCCCACATGCAACTGGACTCTCTGTGCTCGCTCTTTCTGAACAACCCTAAAGACATCCCTACCCGGAATCTGAGAGGAACTGAAAATAGGACCCCAGAAAACATGTGCAAGGCCCATTTTACCCATCAAAAATTGCCCCCAAAGGAAGCCTTTGGGTTCAACTCAACTCCCGAGGGGAGCCTTTACGCAGCCCCACATGCAACTGGACTCTCTGTGTTCGCTCTTTCTGAACAACCCTAAAGACATCCCTACCCGGAATCTGAGAGGAATTGAAAATAGGACCCCAGAAAACATGTGCAAGACCCATTTTACCCATCAAAAATTACCCCCAAAGGAAGCCTTTGGGTACAACTGAACTCTGCAGGGGAGCCTTTACGCAGCCCCATATGCAACTGGACTCTCTGTGTTCGCTCTTTCTGAACAGTGCCAAATATCTCCCTACCCGGAATCTAAGAGGAATTGAAAATACCACGCCAGAAATCGTGTACAAGGCCCATTTTTTCCATCAAAAATTGCCCCCAAAGGAAGCCTTTGGGTACAACTGAACTCCCCAGGGGAGCCTTCACTTAGCCCCACATGCAGCTGGACTCCTTGCGTTTGCTCTTTCTTTACAACCCTATATATCTCCCTACCCGGAATCTGAGAGAAATTGAAAATAGGACTCCAGAAATCGCGTACAGAGCCCCTTACGCACATCAAAAATTGCCCCGAAAGGAAGCTTTTGGGTACAACTTAACTCCCCAGGGGAGCCTTTACGCAGCCCCACATGCAACTGGACTCTCTGTGTTCACTCTTTCTTAAAAACCCTAAATACATACCTACCCGGAATCTGATAGAAAATGAAAATAGGACCCCAGAAAATGCATACAGAGCCCCTTTCACACATCAAAAATTGCCCCCAAAGGAAGCCTTTGGGTACAACTGAACTCCCCAGGGGAGCCTTTACGCAGCCCCACATGCAACTGGACTCTCTGTGTTCGCTTTTTCTGAACAGCCCTAAATGCAGCCCTACCTGGAATCTGAGAGGAATTGAAAATAGGACCCCAGAAAACTTGTGCAAGGCCCTTTTTGCCCATCAAAAATTGCCCCCAAAGGAAGCCTTTGGGTACAACTGAACTCCCCAGGGGAGCCTTTACGCAGCCCCCCATGCAACTGGACTCTCTGTGTTCGCTCTTTCTGAAGAACCCCAAATATCTCCCTATCCGGAATCTGAGAGGAATTGAAAATAGGACCCCAGAAAACGCGTACAGAGCCCCTTTTGCCCATCAAAAATTGCCCCCAAAGGAAGCCTTTGGGTACAACTGAACTCCGCAGGGGAGCCTTTACGCAGCCCCACATGCAACTGGACTCTCTGTGTTCGCTCTTTCTGAACAACCCTAAAGACATCCCTACCCGGAATCTGAGAGGAATTGAAAATAGGACCCCAGAAAACATGTGCAAGGCCCATTTTACCCATCAAAAATTGCCCCCAAAGGAAGCCTTTGGGTACAACTGAACTCCGCAGGGGAGCCTTTACGCAGCCCCACATGCAACTGGACTCTCTGTGTTCGCTCTTTCTGAAAAGTGCCAAATATCTCCCTACCCGGAATCTAAGAGGAATTGAAAATACCACGCCAGAAATCGTGTACAAGGCCCATTTTGCCCATCAAAAATTGCCCCCAAAGGAAGCCTTTGGGTACAACTGAACTCCCCAGGGGAGCCTTTACGTAGCCCCACATGCAACTGGACTCTCTGTGTTCACTCTTTCTTAAAAACCCTGAATACATACCTACCCGGAATCTGAGAGAAAATGAAAATAGGACCCCAGAAAATGCATACAGAGCCCCTTTCACACATCAAAAATTGCCCCCAAAGGAAGCCTTTGGGTACAACTGAACTCCCCAGGGGAGCCTTTACGCAGCCCCACATGTAACTGGACTCTCTGTGTTCGCTTTTTCTGAACAGCCCTAAATACAGTCCTACCTGGAATCTGAGAGGAATTGAAAATAGGATCCCAGAAAACATGTGCAAGGCCCATTTTGCCCATCAAAAATTGCCCCCAAAGGAAGCCTTTGGGTACAACTGAACTCCCCAGTGGAGCCTTTACGCAGCCCCACATGCAACTGGACTCTCTGTGTTCGCTCTTTCTGAACAACCCTAAAGACTTCCCTACCCGGAATCTGAGAGGAATTGAAAATAGGACCCCAGAAATCGCGTACAGAGCCCCTTTCACCCATCAAAAATTGCCCCCAAAGGAAGCCTTTGGGTACAACTGAACTCCCCAGGGGAGCCTTTACGTAGCCCCCCATGCAACTGGACTCTCTGTGTTCGCTCTTTCTGAACAACCCCAAATATCTCCCTATCCGGAATCTGAGAGGTATTGAAAATAGGACCCCAGAAAACGTGTAAAAGGCCCCTTTTGCCCATCAAAAATTGCCCCCAAAGGAAGCCTTTGGGTACAACTGAACTCCGCAGGGGAGCCTTTACGCAGCCCCACATGCAACTGGACTCTCTGTGTTCGCTCTTTCTGAACAACCCTAAAGACATCCCTACCCGGAATCTGAGAGGAATTGAAAATAGGACCCCAGAAAAAGCGTACAAGGCCCATTTTGCCAATCAAAAATTGCCCCCAAAGGAAGCCTTTGGGTAGAACTGAACTCCCCAGGGGAGCATTTACGCAGCCCCACATGCAACTGGACTCTCTGTGTTCGCTCTTTCTGAACAGCGCCAAATATCTCCCTACCCGGAATCTAAGAGGAATTGAAAATACCACCCCAGAAAACGTGTACAAGGCCCATTTTTTCCATCAAAAATTGCCCCCAAAGGAAGCCTTTGGGTACAACTGAACTCCCCAGGGGAGCCTTCACTTAGCCCCACATGCAGCTGGACTCCTTGCGTTCGCTCTTTCTGAACAACCCTATATATCTCCCTACCCGGAATCTGAGAGAAATTGAAAATAGGACCCCAGAAATCGCGTACAGAGCCCCTTACGCACATCAAAAATTGCCCCGAAAGGAAGCTTTTGGGTACAACTTAACTCCCCAGGGGAGCCTTTACGCAGCCCCCCATGCAACTGGACTCTCTGTGTTCGCTCTTTCTGAAGAACCCCAAATATCTCCCTATCCGGAATCTGAGAGGAATTGAAAATAGGACCCCAGAAATCACGTACAGAGCCCCTTTTGCCCATCAAAAATTGCCCCCAAAGGAAGCCTTTGGGTACAACTGAACTCCCCAGGGGAGCCTTTACGCAGCCCCAAATGCAACTGGACTCTCTGTGTTCGCTCTTTCTGAACAACCCTAAAGACATCCCTACCCGGAATCTGAGAGGAATTGAAAATAGGACCCCAGAAAACATGTGCAAGGCCCATTTTACCCATCAAAAATTGCCCCCAAAGGAAGCCTTTGGGTACAACTGAACTCCGCAGGGGAGCCTTTACGCAGCCCCACATGCAACTGGACTCTCTGTGTTCGCTCTTTCTGAACAGTGCTAAATATCTCCCTACCCGGAATCTAAGAGGAATTGAAAATACCACGCCAGAAATCGTGTACAAGGCCCATTTTGCCCATCAAAAATTGCCCCCAAAGGAAGCCTTTGGGTACAACTGAACTCCGCAGGGGAGCCTTTACGCAGCCCCACATGCAACTGGACTCTCTGTGTTCGCTCTTTCTGAACAACCCTAAAGACATCCCTACCCGGAATCTGAGAGGAATTGAAAATAGGACCCCAGAAAATGCGTACAAGGCCCATTTTGCCAATCAAAAATTGCCCCCAAAGGAAACCTTTGGGTAGAACTGAACTCCCCAGGGGAGCCTTTACGCAGCCCCACATGCAACTGGACTCTCTGTGTTCGCTCTTTCTGAACAGTGCCAAATATCTCCCTACCCGGAATCTAAGAGGAATTGAAAATACCACGCCAGAAATCGTGTACAAGGCCCATTTTTTCCATCAAAAATTGCCCCCAAAGGAAGCCTTTGGGTACAACTGAACTCCCCTGGGGAGCCTTCACTTAGCCCCACATGCAGCTGGACTCCTTGCGTTTGCTCTTTCTGAACAACCCTATATATCTCCCTACCCGGAATCTGAGAGAAATTGAAAATAGGACCCCAGAAATCGCGTACAGAGCCCCTTACGCACATCAAAAATTGCCCCGAAAGGAAGCTTTTGGGTACAACTTAACTCCCCAGGGGAGCCTTTACGCAACCCCACATGCAACTGGACTCTCAGTGTTCACTCTTTCTTAAAAACACTAAATACATACCTACCCGGAATCTGATAGAAAATGAAAATAGGACCCCAGAAAATGCATACAGAGCCCCTTTCACACATCAAAAATTGTCCCAAAGGAAGCCTTTGGGTACAACTGAACTCCCCAGGGGAGCCTTTACGCAGCCCCACATGCAACTGGACTCTCTGTGTTCGCTTTTTCTGAACAGCCCTAAATGCAGCCCCACCTGGAATCTGAGAGGAATTGAAAATAGGACCCCAGAAAATTTGTGCAAGGCCCATTTTGCCCATCAAAAATTGCCCCCAAAGGAAGCCTTTGGGAACAACTGAACTCCCCAGGGGAGCCTTTACGCAGCCCCACATGCAACTGGACTCTCTGTGTTCACTCTTTCTTAAAAACCCTGAATACATACCTACCCGGAATCTGAGAGAAAATGAAAATAGGACCCCAGAAAATGCATACAGAGCCCCTTTCACACATCAAAAATTGCCCCCAAAGGAAGCCTTTGGGTACAACTGAACTCCCCAGGGGAGCCTTTACGCAGCCCCAGATGCAACTGGACTCTCTGTGTTCGCTCTTTCTGAACAACCCTAAAGACATCCCTACCCGGAATCTGAGAGGAATTGAAAATAGGACCCCAGAAAATGCGTACAAGGCCCATTTTGCCAATCAAAAATTGCCCCCAAAGGAAGCCTTTGGGTAGAACTGAACTCCCCAGGGGAGCATTTACGCAGCCCCACATGCAACTGGACTCTCTGTGTTCGCTCTTTCTGAACAGTGCCAAATATCTCCCTACCCGGAATCTAAGAGGAATTGAAAATACCACCCCAGAAAACGTGTACAAGGCCCATTTTTTCCATCAAAAATTGCCCCCAAAGGAAGCCTTTGGGTACAACTGAACTCCCCAGGGGAGCCTTCACTTAGCCCCACATGCAGCTGGACTCCTTGCGTTCGCTCTTTCTGAACAACCCTATATATCTCCCTACCCGGAATCTGAGAGAAATTGAAAATAGGACCCCAGAAATCGCGTACAGAGCCCCTTACGCACATCAAAAATTGCCCCAAAAGGAAGCTTTTGGGTACAACTTAACTCCCCAGGGGAGCCTTTACGCAGCCCCCCATACAGCTAGACTCCTTGCGTTCGCTCTTTCTGAACAACCCTATATATCTCCCTACCCGGAATCTGAGAGAAATTGAAAATAGGACCCCAGAAATCGCGTACAGAGCCCCTTACGCACATCAAAAATTGCCCCGAAAGGAAGCTTTTGGGTACAACTTAACTCCCCAGGGTAGCCTTTACGCAGCCCCACATGCAACTGGACTCTCTGTGTTCACTCTTTCTTAAAAACCCTGAATACATACCTACCAGTAATCTGAGAGAAAATGAAAATAGGACCCCAGAAAATGCATACGGAGCCCCTTTCACACATCAAAAATTGCCCCCAAAGGAAGCCTTTGGGTACAACTGAACTCCCCAGGGGAGCCTTTACGCAGCCCCCCATGCAACTGGACTCTCTGTGTTCGATCTTTCTGAAGAACCCCAAATATCTCCCTATCCGGAATCTGAGAGGAATTGAAAATAGGACCCCAGAAAACACGTACAGAGCCCCTTTTGCCCATCAAAAATTGCCCCCAAAGGAAGCCTTTGGGTACAACTGAACTCCCCAGGGGAGCATTTACGCAGCCCCACATGCAACTGGACTCTCTGTGTTCGCTCTTTCTGAACAACCCTAAAGACATCCCTACCCGGAATCTAAGAGGAATTGAAAATAGGACCCCAGAAAACATGTGCAAGGCCCATTTTACCCATCAAAAATTGCCCCCAAAGGAAGCCTTTGGGTACAACTGAACTCCCCAGGGGAGCATTTACGCAGCCCCACATGCAACTGGACTCTCTGTGTTCGCTCTTTCTGAACAGTGCCAAATATCTCCCTACCCGGAATCTAAGAGGAATTGAAAATACCACGCCAGAAATCGTGTACAAGGCCCATTTTGCCCATCAAAAATTGCCCCAAAGGAAGCCTTTGGGTACAACTGAACTCCCCAGGGGAGCCTTTACGTAGCCCCCCATGCAACTGGACTCTCTGTGTTCGCTCTTTCTGAAGAACCCCAAATATCTCCCTATCCGGAATCTGAGAGGAATTGAAAATAGGACCCCAGAAAACGCGTACAGAGCCCCTTTTGCCCATCAAAAATTGCCCCCAAAGGAAGCCTTTGGGTACAACTGAACTCTGCAGGGGAGCCTTTACGCAGCCCCACATGCAACTGGACTCTCTGTGTTCGCTCTTTCTGAACAACCCTAAAGACATCCCTACCCGGAATCTGAGAGGAATTGAAAATAGGACCCCAGAAAACATGTGCAAGGCCCATTTTACCCATCAAAAATTGCCCCCAAAGGAAGCCTTTGGGTACAACTGAACTCCGCAGGGGAGCCTTTACGCAGCCCCACATGCAACTGGACTCTCTGTGTTCGCTCTTTCTGAACAGTGCCAAATATCTCCCTACCCGGAATCTAAGAGGAATTGAAAATACCACGCCAGAAATCGTGTACAAGGCCCATTTTGCCCATCAAAAATTGCCCCCAAAGGAAGCCTTTGGGTACAACTGAACTCCCCAGGGGAGCCTTTACGCAGCCCCACATGCAACTGGACTCTCTGTGTTCACTCTTTCTTAAAAACCCTGAATACATACCTACCCGGAATCTGAGAGAAAATGAAAATAGGACCCCAGAAAATGCATACAGAGCCCCTTTCACACATCAAAAATTGCCCCCAAAGGACGCCTTTGGGTACAACTGAACTCCCCAGGGGAGCCTTTACGCAGCCCCACATGCAACTGGACTCTCTGTGTTCGCTTTTTCTGAACAGCCCTAAATACAGCCCTACCTGGAATCTGAGAGGTATTGAAAATAGGATCCCAGAAAACATGTGCAAGGCCCATTTTGCCCATCAAAAATTGCCCCCAAAGGAAGCCTTTGGGTACAACTGAACTCCGCAGGGGAGCCTTTACGCAGCCCCACATGCAACTGTTCTCTCTGTGTTCGCTCTTTCTGAACAACCCTAAAGACATCCCTACCCGGAATCTGAGAGGAATTGAAAATAGGACCCCAGAAATCGCGTACAGAGCCCCTTTCACCCATCAAAAATTGCCCCCAAAGGAAGCCTTTGGTACAACTGAACTCCCCAGGGGAGCCTTTACGTAGCCCCCCATGCAACTGGACTCTCTGTGTTCGCTCTTTCTGAAGAACCCCAAATATCTCCCTATCCGGAATCTGAGAGGAACTGAAAATAGGACCCCAGAAAACATGTGCAAGGCCCATTTTACCCATCAAAAATTGCCCCCAAAGGAAGCCTTTGGGTACAACTGAACTCCCCAGGGGAGCCTTTACGCAGCCCCACATGCAACTGGACTCTCTGTGTTCGCTCTTTCTGAACAGTGCCAAATATCTCCCTACCCGGAATCTAAGAGGAATTGAAAATACCACGCCAGAAATCGTGTACAAGGCCCATTTTTTCCATCAAAAATTGCCCCCAAAGGAAGCCTTTGGGTACAACTGAACTCCCCTGGGGAGCCTTCACTTAGCCCCACATGCAGCTGGACTCCTTGCGTTTGCTCTTTCTGAACAACCCTATATATCTCCCTACCCGGAATCTGAGAGAAATTGAAAATAGGACCCCAGAAATCGCGTACAGAGCCCCTTACGCACATCAAAAATTGCCCCGAAAGGAAGCTTTTGGGTACAACTTAACTCCCCAGGGGAGCCTTTACGCAACCCCACATGCAACTGGACTCTCTGTGTTCACTCTTTCTTAAAAACACTAAATACATACCTACCCGGAATCTGATAGAAAATGAAAATAGGACCCCAGAAAATGCATACAGAGCCCCTTTCACACATCAAAAATTGCCCCCAAAGGAAGCCTTTGGGTACAACTGAACTCCCCAGGGGAGCCTTTACGCAGCCCCACATGCAACTGGACTCTCTGTGTTCGCTTTTTCTGAACAGCCCTAAATGCAGCCCTACCTGGAATCTGAGAGGAATTGAAAATAGGACCCCAGAAAACTTGTGCAAGGCCCATTTTGCCCATCAAAAATTGCCCCCAAAGGAAGCCTTTGGGTACAACTGAACTCCCCAGGGGAGCCTTTACGCAGCCCCCCATGCAACTGGGCTCTCTGTGTTCGCTCTTTCTGAACAGCGCCAAATATCTCCCTACCCGGAATCTGAGAGGAATTGAAAATAGGACCCCAGAAAACGCGTACAGAGCCCCTTTTGCCCATCAAAAATTGCCCCCAAAGGAAGCCTTTGGGTACAACTGAACTCCCCAGGGGAGCCTTTACGCAGCCCCACATGCAACTGGACTCTCTGTGTTCGCTCTTTCTGAACAACCCTAAAGACATCCCTACCCGGAATCTGAGAGGAATTGAAAATAGGACCCCAGAAAACATGTGCAAGGCCCATTTTACCCATCAAAAATTGCCCCCAAAGGAAGCCTTTGGGTACAACTGAACTCCGCAGGGGAGCCTTTACGCAGCCCCACATGCAACTGGACTCTCTGTGTTCGCTCTTTCTGAACAGTGCTAAATATCTCCCTACCCGGAATCTAAGAGGAATTGAAAATACCACGCCAGAAATCGTGTACAAGGCCCATTTTGCCCATCAAAAATTGCCCCCAAAGGAAGCCTTTGGGTACAACTGAACTCCCCAGGGGAGCCTTTACGCAGCCCCACATGCAACTGGACTCTCTGTGTTCACTCTTTCTTAAAAACCCTGAATACATACCTACCCGGAATCTGAGAGAAAATGAAAATAGGACCCCAGAAAATGCATACAGAGCCCCTTTCACACATCAAAAATTGCCCCCAAAGGAAGCCTTTGGGTACAACTGAACTCCCCAGGGGAGCCTTTACGCAGCCCCACATGCAACTGGACTCTCTGTGTTCGCTCTTTCTGAACAACCCTAAAGACATCCCTACCCGGAATCTGAGAGGAACTGAAAATAGGACCCCAGAAAACATGTGCAAGGCCCATTTTACCCATCAAAAATTGCCCCCAAAGGAAGCCTTTGGGTACAACTGAACTCCCCAGGGGAGCATTTACGCAGCCCCACATGCAACTGGACTCTCTGTGTTCGCTCTTTCTGAACAGTGCCAAATATCTCCCTACCCGGAATCTAAGAGGAATTGAAAATACCACGCCAGAAATCGTGTACAAGGCCCATTTTTTCCATCAAAAATTGCCCCCAAAGGAAGCCTTTGGGTACAACTGAACTCCCCTGGGGAGCCTTCACTTAGCCCCACATGCAGCTGGACTCCTTGCGTTTGCTCTTTCTGAACAACCCTATATATCTCCCTACCCGGAATCTGAGAGAAATTGAAAATAGGACCCCAGAAATCGCGTACAGAGCCCCTTACGCACATCAAAAATTGCCCCGAAAGGAAGCTTTTGGGTACAACTGAACTCCCCAGGGGAGCCTTTACGCAGCCCCCCATGCAACTGGACTCTCTGTGTTCACTCTTTCTTAAAAACACTAAATACATACCTACCCGGAATCTGAGAGAAAATGAAAATAGGACCCCAGAAAATGCATACAGAGCCCCTTTCACACATCAAAAATTGCCCCCAAAGGAAGCCTTTGGGTACAACTGAACTCCCCAGGGGAGCCTTTACGCAGCCCCACATGCAACTGGACTCTCTGTGTTCGCTTTTTCTGAACAGCCCTAAATGCAGCCCTACCTGGAATCTGAGAGGAATTGAAAATAGGACCCCAGAAAACTTGTGCAAGGCCCATTTTGCCCATCAAAAATTGCCCCCAAAGGAAGCCTTTGGGTACAACTGAACTCCCCAGGGGAGCCTTTACGCAGCCCCCCATGCAACTGGGCTCTCTGTGTTCGCTCTTTCTGAACAGCGCCAAATATCTCCCTACCCGGAATCTGAGAGGAATTGAAAATAGGACCCCAGAAAACGCGTACAGAGCCCCTTTTGCCCATCAAAAATTGCCCCCAAAGGAAGCCTTTGGGTACAACTGAACTCCCCAGGGGAGCCTTTACGCAGCCCCACATGCAACTGGACTCTCTGTGTTCGCTCTTTCTGAACAACCCTAAAGACATCCCTACCCGGAATCTGAGAGGAATTGAAAATAGGACCCCAGAAAACATGTGCAAGGCCCATTTTACCCATCAAAAATTGCCCCCAAAGGAAGCCTTTGGGTACAACTGAACTCCGCAGGGGAGCCTTTACGCAGCCCCACATGCAACTGGACTCTCTGTGTTCGCTCTTTCTGAACAGTGCTAAATATCTCCCTACCCGGAATCTAAGAGGAATTGAAAATACCACGCCAGAAATCGTGTACAAGGCCCATTTTGCCCATCAAAAATTGCCCCCAAAGGAAGCCTTTGGGTACAACTGAACTCCCCAGGGGAGCCTTTACGCAGCCCCACATGCAACTGGACTCTCTGTGTTCACTCTTTCTTAAAAACCCTGAATACATACCTACCCGGAATCTGAGAGAAAATGAAAATAGGACCCCAGAAAATGCATACAGAGCCCCTTTCACACATCAAAAATTGCCCCCAAAGGAAGCCTTTGGGTACAACTGAACTCCCCAGGGGAGCCTTTACGCAGCCCCACATGCAACTGGACTCTCTGTGTTCGCTCTTTCTGAACAACCCTAAAGACATCCCTACCCGGAATCTGAGAGGAACTGAAAATAGGACCCCAGAAAACATGTGCAAGGCCCATTTTACCCATCAAAAATTGCCCCCAAAGGAAGCCTTTGGGTACAACTGAACTCCCCAGGGGAGCATTTACGCAGCCCCACATGCAACTGGACTCTCTGTGTTCGCTCTTTCTGAACAGTGCCAAATATCTCCCTACCCGGAATCTAAGAGGAATTGAAAATACCACGCCAGAAATCGTGTACAAGGCCCATTTTTTCCATCAAAAATTGCCCCCAAAGGAAGCCTTTGGGTACAACTGAACTCCCCTGGGGAGCCTTCACTTAGCCCCACATGCAGCTGGACTCCTTGCGTTTGCTCTTTCTGAACAACCCTATATATCTCCCTACCCGGAATCTGAGAGAAATTGAAAATAGGACCCCAGAAATCGCGTACAGAGCCCCTTACGCACATCAAAAATTGCCCCGAAAGGAAGCTTTTGGGTACAACTGAACTCCCCAGGGGAGCCTTTACGCAGCCCCCCATGCAACTGGACTCTCTGTGTTCACTCTTTCTTAAAAACACTAAATACATACCTACCCGGAATCTGATAGAAAATGAAAATAGGACCCCAGAAAATGCATACAGAGCCCCTTTCACACATCAAAAATTGCCCCCAAAGGAAGCCTTTGGGTACAACTGAACTCCCCAGGGGAGCCTTTACGCAGCCCCACATGCAACTGGACTCTCTGTGTTCGCTTTTTCTGAACAGCCCTAAATGCAGCCCTACCTGGAATCTGAGAGGAATTGAAAATAGGACCCCAGAAAACTTGTGCAAGGCACATTTTGCCCATCAAAAATTGCCCCCAAAGGAAGCCTTTGGGTACAACTGAACTCCACAGGGGAGCCTTTACGCAGCCCCCCATGCAACTGGACTCTCTGTGTTCGCTCTTTCTGAAGAACCCCAAATATCTCCCTATCCGGAATCTGAGAGGAATTGAAAATAGGACCCCAGAAAACGCGTACAGAGCCCCTTTTGCCCATCAAAAATTGCCCCCAAAGGAAGCCTTTGGGTACAACTGAACTCCGCAGGGGAGCCTTTACGCAGCCCCACATGCAACTGGACTCTCTGTGTTCGCTCTTTCTGAACAACCCTAAAGGCATCCCTTCCCAGAATCTGAGAGGAATTGAAAATAGGACCCCAGAAATCGCGTACAGAGCCCCTTTCACCCATCAAAAATTGCCCCCAAAGGAAGCCTTTGGGTACAACTGAACTCCCCAGGGGAGCCTTTACGTAGCCCCCCATGCAACTGGACTCTCTATGTTCGCTCTTTCTGAAGAACCCCAAATATCTCCCTATCCGGAATCTGAGAGGAATTGAAAATAGGACCCCAGAAAACGTGTAAAAGGCCCCTTTTGCCCATCAAAAATTGCCCCCAAAGGAAGCCTTTGGGTACAACTGAACTCCGCAGGGGAGCCTTTACGCAGCCCCACATGCAACTGGACTCTCTGTGTTCGCTCTTTCTGAACAACCCTAAAGACATCCCTACCCGGAATCTGAGAGGAATTGAAAATAGGACCCCAGAAAATGCGTACAAGGCCCATTTTGCCAATCAAAAATTGCCCCCAAAGGAAGCCTTTGGGTAGAACTGAACTCCCCAGGGGAGCATTTACGCAGCCCCACATGCAACTGGACTCTCTGTGTTCGCTCTTTCTGAACAGTGCCAAATATCTCCCTACCCGGAATCTAAGAGGAATTGAAAATACCACCCCAGAAAACGTGTACAAGGCCCATTTTTTCCATCAAAAATTGCCCCCAAAGGAAGCCTTTGGGTACAACTGAACTCCCCAGGGGAGCCTTCACTTAGCCCCACATGCAGCTGGACTCCTTGCGTTCGCTCTTTCTGAACAACCCTATATATCTCCCTACCCGGAATCTGAGAGAAATTGAAAATAGGACCCCAGAAATCGCGTACAGAGCCCCTTACGCACATCAAAAATTGCCCCGAAAGGAAGCTTTTGGGTACAACTTAACTCCCCAGGGGAGCCTTTACGCAGCCCCCCATACAGCTAGACTCCTTGCGTTCGCTCTTTCTGAACAACCCTATATATCTCCCTACCCGGAATCTGAGAGAAATTGAAAATAGGACCCCAGAAATCGCGTACAGAGCCCCTTACGCACATCAAAAATTGCCCCGAAAGGAAGCTTTTGGGTACAACTTAACTCCCCAGGGGAGCCTTTACGCAGCCCCACATGCAACTGGACTCTCTGTGTTCACTCTTTCTTAAAAACCCTGAATACATACCTACCAGGAATCTGAGCGAAAATGAAAATAGGACCCCAGAAAATGCATACAGAGCCCCTTTCACACATCAAAAATTGCCCCCAAAGGAAGCCTTTGGGTACAACTGAACTCCCCAGGGGAGCCTTTACGCAGCCCCCCATGCAACTGGACTCTCTGTGTTCGCTCTTTCTGAAGAACCCCAAATATCTCCCTATCCGGAATCTGAGAGGAATTGAAAATAGGACCCCAGAAAACGCGTACAGAGCCCCTTTTGCCCATCAAAAATTGCCCCCAAAGGAAGCCTTTGGGTACAACTGAACTCTGCAGGGGAGCCTTTACGCAGCCCCACATGCAACTGGACTCTCTGTGTTCGCTCTTTCTGAACAACCCTAAAGACATCCCTACCCGGAATCTGAGAGGAATTGAAAATAGGACCCCAGAAAACATGTGCAAGGCCCATTTTACCCATCAAAAATTGCCCCCAAAGGAAGCCTTTGGGTACAACTGAACTCCGCAGGGGAGCCTTTACGCAGCCCCACATGCAACTGGACTCTCTGTGTTCGCTCTTTCTGAACAGTGCCAAATATCTCCCTACCCGGAATCTAAGAGGAATTGAAAATACCACGCCAGAAATCGTGTACAAGGCCCATTTTGCCCATCAAAAATTGCCCCCAAAGGAAGCCTTTGGGTACAACTGAACTCCCCAGGGGAGCCTTTACGCAGCCCCACATGCAACTGGACTCTCTGTGTTCACTCTTTCTTAAAAACCCTGAATACATACCTACCCGGAATCTGAGAGAAAATGAAAATAGGACCCCAGAAAATGCATACAGAGCCCCTTTCACACATCAAAAATTGCCCCCAAAGGACGCCTTTGGGTACAACTGAACTCCCCAGGGGAGCCTTTACGCAGCCCCACATGCAACTGGACTCTCTGTGTTCGCTTTTTCTGAACAGCCCTAAATACAGCCCTACCTGGAATCTGAGAGGAATTGAAAATAGGATCCCAGAAAACATGTGCAAGGCCCATTTTGCCCATCAAAAATTGCCCCCAAAGGAAGCCTTTGGGTACAACTGAACTCCGCAGGGGAGCCTTTACGCAGCCCCCCATGCAACTGGACTCTCTGTGTTCGCTCTTTCTGAACAACCCTAAAGACATCCCTACCCGGAATCTGAGAGGAATTGAAAATAGGACCCCAGAAATCGCGTACAGAGCCCCTTTCACCCATCAAAAATTGCCCCCAAAGGAAGCCTTTGGGTACAACTGAACTCCCCAGGGGAGCCTTTACGTAGCCCCCCATGCAACTGGACTCTCTGTGTTCGCTCTTTCTGAAGAACCCCAAATATCTCCCTATCCGGAATCTGAGAGGAATTGAAAATAGGACCCCAGAAAATGCGTACAAGGCCCATTTTGCCAATCAAAAATTGCCCCCAAAGGAAGCCTTTGGGTAGAACTGAACTCCCCAGGGGAGCATTTACGCAGCCCCACATGCAACTGGACTCTCTGTGTTCGCTCTTTCTGAACAGCGCCAAATATCTCCCTACCCGGAATCTAAGAGGAATTGAAAATACCACCCCAGAAAACGTGTACAAGGCCCATTTTTTCCATCAAAAATTGCCCCCAAAGGAAGCCTTTGGGTAGAACTGAACTCCCCAGGGGAGCCTTCACTTAGCCCCACATGCAGCTGGACTCCTTGCGTTCGCTCTTTCTGAACAACCCTATATATCTCCCTACCCGGAATCTGAGAGAAATTGAAAATAGAACCCCAGAAATCGCGTACAGAGCCCCTTACGCACATCAAAAATTGCCCCGAAAGGAAGCTTTTGGGTACAACTTAACTCCCCAGGGGAGCCTTTACGCAGCCCCCCATACAGCTGGACTCCTTGCGTTCGCTCTTTCTGAACAACCCTATATATCTCCCTACCCGGAATCTGAGAGAAATTGAAAATAGGACCCCAGAAATCGCGTACAGAGCCCCTTTTGCCCATCAAAAATTGCCCCCAAAGGAAGCCTTTGGGTACAACTGAACTCCGCAGGGGAGCCTTTACGCAGCCCCACATGCAACTGGACTCTCTGTGTTCGCTCTTTCTGAACAACCCTAAAGACATCCCTACCCGGAATCTAAGAGGAATTGAAAATAGGACCCCAGAAAACATGTGCAAGGCCCATTTTACCCATCAAAAATTGCCCCCAAAGGAAGCCTTTGGGTACAACTGAACTCCGCAGGGGAGCATTTACGCAGCCCCACATGAAACTGGACTCTCTGTGTTCGCTCTTTCTGAACAGTGCCAAATATCTCCCTACCCGGAATCTAAGAGGAATTGAAAATACCACGCCAGAAATCGTGTACAAGGCCCATTTGCCCATCAAAAATTGCCCCCAAAGGAAGCCTTTGGGTACAACTGAACTCCGCAGGGGAGCCTTTACGCAGCCCCACATGCAACTGGACTCTCTGTGTTCGCTCTTTCTGAAGAACCCCAAATATCTCCCTATCCGGAATCTGAGAGGAATTGAAAATAGGACCCCAGAAAACACGTACAGAGCCCCTTTCACCCATCAAAAATTGCCCCCAAAGGAAGCCTTTGGGTACAACTGAACTCCCCAGGGGAGCATTTAGGCAGCCCCACATGTAACTGGACTCTCTGTGTTCGCTCTTTCTGAACAACACTAAAAAGACATCCCTACCCGGAATCTGAGAGGAATTGAAAATAGGACCCCAGAAAACATGTGCAAGGCCCATTTTACCCATCAAAAATTGCCCCCAAAGGAAGCCTTTGGGTACAACTGAACTCCCCAGGGGAGCATTTACGCAGCCCCACATGCAACTGGACTCTCTGTGTTCGCTCTTTCTGAACAGTGCCAAATATCTCCCTACCTGGAATCTAAGAGGAATTGAAAATACCACGCCAGAAATCGTATACAAGGCCCATTTTGCCCATCAAAAATTGCCCCCAAAGGAAGCCTTTGGGTACAACTGAACTCCCCAGGGGAGCCTTTACGTAGCCCCCCATGCAACTGGACTCTCTGTGTTCGCTCTTTCTGAAGAACCCCAAATATCTCCCTATCCGGAGTCTGAGAGGAATTGAAAATAGGACCCCAGAAAACGTGTAAAAGGCCCCTGTTGCCCATCAAAAATTGCCCCCAAAGGAAGCCTTTGGGTGGAACTGAACTCCCCAGGGGAGCCTTTACGCAGCCCCACATGCAACTGGACTCTCTGTGTTCGCTCTTTCTGAACAACCCTAAAGACATCCCTACCCGGAATCTGAGAGGAATTGAAAATAGGACCCCAGAAATCGCGTACAGAGCCCCTTTCACCCATCAAAAATTGCCCCCAAAGGAAGCCTTTGGGTACAACTGAACTCCCCAGGGGAGCATTTACGCAGCCCCACATGCAACTGGACTCTCTGTGTTCGCTCTTTCTGAACAGCGCAAAATATCTCCCTACCCGGAATCTAAGAGGAATTGAAAATACCACCCCAGAAAACGTGTACAAGGCCCATTTTTTCCATCAAAAATTGCCCCCAAAGGAAGCCTTTGGGTAGAACTGAACTCCCCAGGGGAGCCTTCACTTAGCCCCACATGCAGCTGGACTCCTTGCGTTCGCTCTTTCTGAACAACCCTATATATCTCCCTACCCGGAATCTGAGAGAAATTGAAAATAGGACCCCAGAAATCGCGTACAGAGCCCCTTACGCACATCAAAAATTGCCCCGAAAGGAAGCTTTTGGGTACAACTTAACTCCCCAGGGGAGCCTTTACGCAGCCCCACATGCAACTGGACTCTCTGTGTTCACTCTTTCTTAAAAACCCTAAATACATACCTACCCGGAATCTGAGAGAAAATGAAAATAGGACCCCAGAAA
The DNA here is from genome assembly GCA_036873955.1 of Mergus octosetaceus. NCBI lineage: Eukaryota > Metazoa > Chordata > Aves > Anseriformes > Anatidae > Mergus > Mergus octosetaceus. Next base: position 24,673 of record JBAGBL010000083.1, on the reverse strand, counting down.
ATGCATACAGAGCCCCTTTTGCCCATCAAAAATTGCCCCCAAAGGAAGCCTTTGGGTACAACTGAACTCCGCAGGGGAGCCTTTACGCAGCCCCACATGCAACTGGACTCTCTGTGTTCGCTCTTTCTGAACAACCCTAAAGACATCCCTACCCGGAATCTAAGAGGAATTGAAAATAGGACCCCAGAAAACATGTGCAAGGCCCATTTTACCCATCAAAAATTGCCCCCAAAGGAAGCCTTTGGGTACAACTGAACTCCGCAGGGGAGCATTTACGCAGCCCCACATGAAACTGGACTCTCTGTGTTCGCTCTTTCTGAACAGTGCCAAATATCTCCCTACCCGGAATCTAAGAGGAATTGAAAATACCACGCCAGAAATCGTGTACAAGGCCCATTTTGACCATCAAAAATTGCCCCCAAAGGAAGCCTTTGGGTACAACTGAACTCCGCAGGGGAGCCTTTACGCAGCCCCACATGCAACTGGACTCTCTGTGTTCGCTCTTTCTGAAGAACCCCAAATATCTCCCTATCCGGAATCTGAGAGGAATTGAAAATAGGACCCCAGAAAACGCGTACAGAGCCCCTTTTGCCCATCAAAAATTGCCCCCAAAGGAAGCCTTTGGGTACAACTGAACTCCCCAGGGGAGCATTTAGGCAGCCCCACATGTAACTGGACTCTCTGTGTTCGCTCTTTCTGAACAACACTAAAAAGACATCCCTACCCGGAATCTGAGAGGAATTGAAAATAGGACCCCAGAAAACATGTGCAAGGCCCATTTTACCCATCAAAAATTGCCCCCAAAGGAAGCCTTTGGGTACAGCAGAACTCCCCAGGGGAGCATTTACGCAGCCCCACATGCAACTGGACTCTCTGTGTTCGCTCTTTCTGAACAGTGCCAAATATCTCCCTACCCGGAATCTAAGAGGAATTGAAAATACCACGCCAGAAATCGTATACAAGGCCCATTTTGCCCATCAAAAATTGCCCCCAAAGGAAGCCTTTGGGTACAACTGAACTCCCCAGGGGAGCCTTTACGTAGCCCCCCATGCAACTGGACTCTCTGTGTTCGCTCTTTCTGAAGAACCCCAAATATCTCCCTATCCGGAGTCTGAGAGGAATTGAAAATAGGACCCCAGAAAACGTGTAAAAGGCCCCTGTTGCCCATCAAAAATTGCCCCCAAAGGAAGCCTTTGGGTACAACTGAACTCCGCAGGGGAGCCTTTACGCAGCCCCACATGCAACTGGACTCTCTGTGTTCGCTCTTTCTGAACAACCCTAAAGACATCCCTACCCGGAATCTGAGAGGAATTGAAAATAGGACCCCAGAAATCGCGTACAGAGCCCCTTTCACCCATCAAAAATTGCCCCCAAAGGAAGCCTTTGGGTACAACTGAACTCCCCAGGGGAGCATTTACGCAGCCCCACATGCAACTGGACTCTCTGTGTTCGCTCTTTCTGAACAGCGCCAAATATCTCCCTACCCGGAATCTAAGAGGAATTGAAAATACCACCCCAGAAAACGTGTACAAGGCCCATTTTTTCCATCAAAAATTGCCCCCAAAGGAAGCCTTTGGGTAGAACTGAACTCCCCAGGGGAGCCTTCACTTAGCCCCACATGCAGCTGGACTCCTTGCGTTCGCTCTTTCTGAACAACCCTATATATCTCCCTACCCGGAATCTGAGAGAAATTGAAAATAGGACCCCAGAAATCGCGTACAGAGCCCCTTACGCACATCAAAAATTGCCCCGAAAGGAAGCTTTTGGGTACAACTTAACTCCCCAGGGGAGCCTTTACGCAGCCCCACATGCAACTGGACTCTCTGTGTTCACTCTTTCTTAAAAACCCTAAATACATACCTACCCGGAATCTGAGAGAAAATGAAAATAGGACCCCAGAAAATGCATACAGAGCCCCTTTTGCCCATCAAAAATTGCCCCCAAAGGAAGCCTTTGGGTACAACTGAACTCTGCAGGGGAGCCTTTACGCAGCCCCACATGCAACTGGACTCTCTGTGTTCGCTCTTTCTGAACAACCCTAAAGACATCCCTACCCGGAATCTAAGAGGAATTGAAAATAGGACCCCAGAAAACATGTGCAAGGCCCATTTTACCCATCAAAAATTGCCCCCAAAGGAAGCCTTTGGGTACAACTGAACTCCGCAGGGGAGCATTTACGCAGCCCCACATGAAACTGGACTCTCTGTGTTCGCTCTTTCTGAACAGTGCCAAATATCTCCCTACCCGGAATCTAAGAGGAATTGAAAATACCACGCCAGAAATCGTGTACAAGGCCCATTTTGCCCATCAAAAATTGCCCCCAAAGGAAGCCTTTGGGTACAACTGAACTCCGCAGGGGAGCCTTTACGCAGCCCCACATGCAACTGGACTCTCTGTGTTCGCTCTTTCTGAAGAACCCCAAATATCTCCCTATCCGGAATCTGAGAGGAATTGAAAATAGGACCCCAGAAAACACGTACAGAGCCCCTTTCACCCATCAAAAATTGCCCCCAAAGGAAGCCTTTGGGTACAACTGAGCTCCCCAGGGGAGCATTTAGGCAGACCCACATGTAACTGGACTCTCTGTGTTCGCTCTTTCTGAACAACACTAAAAAGACATCCCTACCCGGAATCTGAGAGGAATTGAAAATAGGACCCCAGAAAACATGTGCAAGGCCCATTTTACCCATCAAAAATTGCCCCTAAAGGAAGCCTTTGGGTACAACTGAACTCCCCAGGGGAGCATTTACGCAGCCCCACATGCAACTGGACTCTCTGTGTTCGCTCTTTCTGAACGTTGCCAAATATCTCCCTACCCGGAATCTAAGAGGAATTGAAAATACCACGCCAGAAATCGTATACAAGGCCCATTTTGCCCATCAAAAATTGCCCCCAAAGGAAGCCTTTGGGTACAACTGAACTCCCCAGGGGAGCCTTTACGTAGCCCCCCACATGTAACTGGACTCTCTGTGTTCGCTCTTTCTGAAGAACCCCAAATATCTCCCTATCCGGAGTCTGAGAGGAATTGAAAATAGGACCCCAGAAAACGTGTAAAAGGCCCCTGTTGCCCATCAAAAATTGCCCCCAAAGGAAGCCTTTGGGTACAACTGAACTCCGCAGGGGAGCCTTTACGCAGCCCCACATGCAACTGGACTCTCTGTGTTCGCTCTTTCTGAACAACCCTAAAGACATCCCTACCCGGAATCTGAGAGGAATTGAAAATAGGACCCCAGAAATCGCGTACAGAGCCCCTTTCACCCATCAAAAATTGCCCCCAAAGGAAGCCTTTGGGTACAACTGAACTCCCCAGGGGAGCATTTACGCAGCCCCACATGCAACTGGACTCTCTGTGTTCGCTCTTTCTGAACAGCGCCAAATATCTCCCTACCCGGAATCTAAGAGGAATTGAAAATACCACCCCAGGAAACGTGTACAAGGCCCATTTTTTCCATCAAAAATTGCCCCCAAAGGAAGCCTTTGGGTAGAACTGAACTCCCCAGGGGAGCCTTCACTTAGCCCCACATGCAGCTGGACTCCTTGCGTTCGCTCTTTCTGAACAACCCTATATATCTCCCTACCCGGAATCTGAGAGAAATTGAAAATAGGACCCCAGAAATCGCGTACAGAGCCCCTTACGCACATCAAAAATTGCCCCGAAAGGAAGCTTTTGGGTACAACTTAACTCCCCAGGGGAGCCTTTACGCAGCCCCACATGCAACTGGACTCTCTGTGTTCACTCTTTCTTAAAAACCCTAAATACATACCTACCCGGAATCTGAGAGAAAATGAAAATAGGACCCCAGAAAATGCATACAGAGCCCCTTTCACACATCAAAAATTGCCCCCAAAGGAAGCCTTTGGGTACAACTTAACTCCCCAGGGGAGCCTTTACGCAGCCCCCCATGCAACTGGACTCTCTGTGTTCGCTCTTTCTGAAGAACCCCAAATATCTCCCTATCCGGAATCTGAGAGGAATTGAAAATAGGACCCCAGAAAACGCGTACAGAGCCCCTTTTGCCCATCAAAAATTGCCCCCAAAGGAAGCCTTTGGGTACAACTGAACTCCCCAGAAAAGCCTTTACGCAGCCCCACATGCAACTGGACTCTCTGTGTTCGCTCTTTCTGAACAACCCTAAAGACATCCCTACCCGGAATCTGAGAGGAATTGAAAATAGGACCCCAGAAAACATGTGCAAGGCCCATTTTACCCATCAAAAATTGCCCCCAAAGGAAGCCTTTGGGTACAGCAGAACTCCCCAGGGGAGCATTTACGCAGCCCCACATGCAACTGGACTCTCTGTGTTCGCTCTTTCTGAACAGTGCCAAATATCTCCTACCCGGAATCTAAGAGGAATTGAAAATACCACGCCAGAAATCGTATACAAGACCCATTTTGCCCATCAAAAATTGCCCCCAAAGGAAGCCTTTGGGTACAACTGAACTCCCCAGGGGAGCCTTTACGTAGCCCCCCATGCAACTGGACTCTCTGTGTTCGCTCTTTCTGAAGAACCCCAAATATCTCCCTATCCGGAATCTGAGAGGAATTGAAAATAGGACCCCAGAAAACGTGTAAAAGGCCCCTTTTGCCCATCAAAAATTGCCCCCAAAGGAAGCCTTTGGGTACAACTGAACTCCCCAGAAAAGCCTTTACGCAGCCCCACATGCAACTGGACTCTCTGTGTTCGCTCTTTCTGAAGAACCCTAAAGAAATCCCTACCTGGAATCTGAGAGGAATTGAAAATAGGACCCCAGAAATCGCGTACAGAGCCCCTTTCACCCATCAAAAATTGCCCCCAAAGGAAGCCTTTGGGTACAACTGAACTCCCCAGGGGAGCATTTACGCAGCCCCACATGCAACTGGACTCTCTGTGTTCGCTTTTTCTGAACAGCCCTAAATACAGCCCTACCTGGAATCTGAGAGGAATTGAAAATAGGACCCCAGAATACGCGTATAGAGACCCTTTTGCCCATCAAAAATTGCCCCCAAAGGTAGCCTTTGGGTACAACTGAACTCCCCAGGGGAGCCTTTACGCAGCCCCACATGCAACTGAACTCTCTGTGTTCGCTCTTTCTGAAGAACCCCAAATATCTCCCTATCCGGAATCTGAGAGGAATTGAAAATAGGACCCCAGAAATCACGTACAGAGCCCCTTTTGCCCATCAAAAATTGCTCCCAAAGGAAGCCTTTGGGTACAACTGAACTCCCCAGGGGAGCCTTTACGCAGCCCCACATGCAACTGGACTCTCTGTGTTCGCTCTTTCTGAACAACCCTAAAGACATCCCTACCAGGAATCTGAGAGGAATTGAAAATAGGACCCCAGAAAACATGTGCAAGGCCCATTTTACCCATCAAAAATTGCCCCCAAAGGAAGCCTTTGGGTACAACAGAACTCCCCAGGGGAGCATTTACGCAGCCCCACATGCAACTGGACTCTCTGTGTTCGCTCTTTCTGAACAGCGCCAAATATCTCCCTACCCGGAATCTAAGAGGAATTGAAAATACCACGCCAGAAATCGTGTACAAGGCCCATTTTGCCCATCAAAAATTGCCCCCAAAGGAAGCCTTTGGGTACAACTGAACTCCCCAGGGGAGCCTTCACTTAGCCCCACATGCAGCTGGACTCCTTGCGTTTGCTCTTTCTGAACAACCCTATATATCTCCCTACCCGGAATCTGAGAGAAATTGAAAATAGGACCCCAGAAATCGCGTACAGAGCCCCTTTTGCCCATCAAAAATTGCCCCCAAAGGAAGCCTTTGGGTAGAACTGAACTCCCCAGGGGAGCCTTTACGCAGCCCCACATGCAACTGGACTCTCTGTGTTCGCTCTTTCTGAACAACCCTAAAGACATCCCTACCCGGAGTCTGAGAGGAATTGAAAATAGGACCCCAGAAAACATGTGCAAGGCCCATTTTACCCATCAAAAATTGCCCCCAAAGGAAGCCTTTGGGTACAACTGAACTCCCCAGGGGAGCCTTTACGTAGCCCCCCATGCAACTGGACTCTCTGTGTTCGCTCTTTCTGAAGAACCCCAAATATCTCCCTATCCGGAATCTGAGAGGAATTGAAAATAGGACCCCAGAAAACGTGTACAAGGCCCATTTTGCCCATCAAAAATTGCCCCCAAAGGAAGCCTTTGGGTACAACTGAACTCCCCAGAAAAGCCTTTACGCAGCCCCACATGCAACTGGACTCTCTGTGTTCGCTCTTTCTGAAGAACCCTAAAGACATCCCTACCTGGAATCTGAGAGGAATTGAAAATAGGACCCCAGAAATCGCGTACAGAGCCCCTTTCACCCATCAAAAATTGCCCCCAAAGGAAGCCTTTGGGTACAACTGAACTCCCCAGGGGAGCATTTACGCAGCCCCACATGCAACTGGACTCTCTGTGTTCGCTTTTTCTGAACAGCCCTAAATACAGCCCTACCTGGAATCTGAGAGGAATTGAAAATAGGACCCCAGAATACGCGTATAGAGACCCTTTTGCCCATCAAAAATTGCCCCCAAAGGTAGCCTTTGGGTACAACTGAACTCCCCAGGGGAGCCTTTACGCAGCCCCACATGCAACTGAACTCTCTGTGTTCGCTCTTTCTGAAGAACCCCAAATATCTCCCTATCCGGAATCTGAGAGGAATTGAAAATAGGACCCCAGAAATCACGTACAGAGCCCCTTTTGCCCATCAAAAATTGCTCCCAAAGGAAGCCTTTGGGTACAACTGAACTCCCCAGGGGAGCCTTTACGCAGCCCCACATGCAACTGGACTCTCTGTGTTCGCTCTTTCTGAACAACCCTAAAGACATCCCTACCCGGAATCTGAGAGGAATTGAAAATAGGACCCCAGAAAACATGTGCAAGGCCCATTTTACCCATCAAAAATTGCCCCCAAAGGAAGCCTTTGGGTACAACTGAACTCCGCAGGGGAGCCTTTACGCAGCCCCACATGCAGCTGGACTCTCTGTGTTCGCTCTTTCTGAACAGTGCCAAATATCTCCCTACGCGGAATCTAAGAGGAATTGAAAATACCACGCCAGAAATCGTGTACAAGGCCCATTTTGCCCATCAAAAATTGCCCCCAAAGGAAGCTTTTGTGTAGAACTGAACTCCCCAGGGGAGCCTTTACGTAGCCCCCCATGCAACTGGACTCTCTGTGTTCGCTCTTTCTGAAGAACCCCAAATATCTCCCTATCCGGAATCTGAGAGGAATTGAAAATAGGACCCCAGAAAACGTGTACAAGGCCCATTTTGCCCATCAAAAATTGCCCCCAAAGGAAGCCTTTGGGTACAACTGAACTCCGCAGGGGAGCCTTTACGCAGCCCCACATGCAACTGGACTCTCTGTGTTCGCTTTTTCTGAACAGCCCTAAATACAGCCCTACCTGGAATCTGAGAGGAATTGAAAATAGGACCCCAGAAAACATGTGCAAGGCCCATTTTGCCCATCAAAAATTGACCCAAAGGAAGCCTTTGGGTACAACTGAACTCCCCAGGGGAGCCTTTACGCGGCCCCCCATGCAACTGGACTCTCTGTGTTCGCTCTTTCTGAAGAACCCCAAATATCTCCCTATCCGGAATCTGAGAGGAATTGAAAATAGGACCCCAGAAAACGCGTACAGAGCCCCTTTTGCCCATCAAAAATTGCCCCCAAAGGAAGCCTTTGGGTACAACTGAACTCCGCAGGGGAGCCTTTACGCAGCCCCACATGCAACTGGACTCTCTGTGTTCGCTTTTTCTGAAGAACCCCAAATATCTCCCTATCCGGAATCTGAGAGGAATTGAAAATAGGACCCCAGAAAACGCGTACAGAGCCCCTTTTACCCATCAAAAATTGCCCCCAAAGGAAGCCTTTGGGTGGAACTGAACTCCCCAGGGGAGCCTTTACGCAGCCCCACATGCAACAGGACTCTCTGTGTTCGCTCTTTCTGAACAGCGCCAAATATCTCCCTACCCGGAATCTAAGAGGAATTGAAAATACCACCCCAGAAAACGTGTACAAGGCCCATTTTTTCCATCAAAAATTGCCCCCAAAGGAAGCCTTTGGGTACAACTGAACTCCCCAGGGGAGCCTTTACTTAGCCCCACATGCAGCTGGACTCCTTACGTTCGCTCTTTCTGAACAACCCTATATATCTCCCTACCCGGTATCTGAGAGAAATTGAAAATAGGACCCCAGAAATGGCGTACAGAGCCCCTTACGCACATCAAAAATTGCCCCGAAAGGAAGCTTTTGGGTACAACTTAACTCCCCAGGGGAGCCTTTACGCAGCCCCACATGCAACTGGACTCTCTGTGTTCACTCTTTCTTAAAAACCCTGAATACATACCTACCCGGAATCTGAGAGGAATTGAAAATAGGACCCCAGAAAACGCGTACAGAGCCCCTTTTGCCCATCAAAAATTGCCCCCAAAGGAAGCCTTTGGGTACAACTGAACTCCGCAGGGGAGCCTTTACGCAGCCCCACATGCAACTGGACTCTCTGTGTTCGCTCTTTCTGAACAACCCTAAAGACATCCCTACCCGGAATCTGAGAGGAATTGAAAATAGGACCCCAGAAAACATGTGCAAGGCCCATTTTACCCATCAAAAATTGCCCCCAAAGGAAGCCTTTGGGTACAACTGAACTCTGCAGGGGAGCCTTTACATAGCCCCCCATGCAACTGGACTCTCTGTGTTCGCTCTTTCTAAAGAACCCCAAATATCTCCCTATCCGGAATCTGAGAGGAATTGAAAATAGGACCCCAGAAAACGTGTACAAGGCCCATTTTGCCCATCAAAAATTGCCCCCAAAGGAAGCCTTTGGGTACAACTGAACTCCCCAGAAAAGCCTTTACGCAGCCCCACATGCAACTGGACTCTCTGTGTTCGCTCTTTCTGAAGAACCCTAAAGACATCCCTACCTGGAATCTGAGAGGAATTGAAAATAGGACCCCAGAAATCGCGTACAGAGCCCCTTTCACCCATCAAAAATTGCCCCCAAAGGAAGCCTTTGGGTACAACTGAACTCCCCAGGGGAGCATTTACGCAGCCCCACATGCAACTGGACTCTCTGTGTTCGCTTTTTCTGAACAGCCCTAAATACAGCCCTACCTGGAATCTGAGAGGAATTGAAAATAGGACCCCAGAATACGCGTATAGAGACCCTTTTGCCCATCAAAAATTGCCCCCAAAGGTAGCCTTTGGGTAAAACTGAACTCCCCAGGGGAGCATTTACGCAGCCCCACATGCAACTGGACTCTCTGTGTTCGCTTTTTCTGAACAGCCCTAAATACAGCCCTACCTGGAATCTGAGAGGAATTGAAAATAGGACCCCAGAATACGCGTATAGAGACCCTTTTGCCCATCAAAAATTGCCCCCAAAGGTAGCCTTTGGGTACAACTGAACTCCCCAGGGGAGCCTTTACGCAGCCCCACATGCAACTGAACTCTCTGTGTTCGCTCTTTCTGAAGAACCCCAAATATCTCCCTATCCGGAATCTGAGAGGAATTGAAAATAGGACCCCAGAAATCACGTACAGAGCCCCTTTTGCCCATCAAAAATTGCCCCCAAAGGAAGCCTTTGGGTACAACTGAACTCCCCAGGGGAGCCTTTACGCAGCCCCACATGCAACTGGACTCTCTGTGTTCGCTCTTTCTGAACAACCCTAAAGACATCCCTACCCGGAATCTGAGAGGAATTGAAAATAGGACCCCAGAAAACATGTGCAAGGCCCATTTTACCCATCAAAAATTGCCCCCAAAGGAAGCCTTTGGGTACAACAGAACTCCCCAGGGGAGCATTTACGCAGCCCCACATGCAACTGGACTCTCTGTGTTCGCTCTTTCTGAAGAACCCCAAATATCTCCCTACCCGGAATCTAAGAGGAATTGAAAATACCACGCCAGAAATCGTGTACAAGGCCCATTTTGCCCATCAAAAATTGCCCCCAAAGGAAGCTTTTGTGTAGAACTGAACTCCCCAGGGGAGCCTTTACGTAGCCCCCCATGCAACTGGACTCTCTGTGTTCGCTCTTTCTGAAGAACCCCAAATATCTCCCTATCCGGAATCTGAGAGGAATTGAAAATAGGACCCCAGAAAACGTGTACAAGGCCCATTTTGCCCATCAAAAATTGCCCCCAAAGGAAGCCTTTGGGTACAACTGAACTCCGCAGGGGAGCCTTTACGCAGCCCCACATGCAACTGGACTCTCTGTGTTCGCTTTTTCTGAACAGCCCTAAATACAGCCCTACCTGGAATCTGAGAGGAATTGAAAATAGGACCCCAGAAAACATGTGCAAGGCCCATTTTGCCCATCAAAAATTGACCCAAAGGAAGCCTTTGGGTACAACTGAACTCCCCAGGGGAGCCTTTACGCGGCCCCCCATGCAACTGGACTCTCTGTGTTCGCTCTTTCTGAAGAACCCCAAATATCTCCCTATCCGGAATCTGAGAGGAATTGAAAATAGGACCCCAGAAAACGCGTACAGAGCCCCTTTTGCCCATCAAAAATTGCCCCCAAAGGAAGCCTTTGGGTACAACTGAACTCCGCAGGGGAGCCTTTACGCAGCCCCACATGCAACTGGACTCTCTGTGTTCGCTTTTTCTGAAGAACCCCAAATATCTCCCTATCCGGAATCTGAGAGGAATTGAAAATAGGACCCCAGAAAACGCGTACAGAGCCCCTTTTACCCATCAAAAATTGCCCCCAAAGGAAGCCTTTGGGTGGAACTGAACTCCCCAGGGGAGCCTTTACGCAGCCCCACATGCAACAGGACTCTCTGTGTTCGCTCTTTCTGAACAGCGCCAAATATCTCCCTACCCGGAATCTAAGAGGAATTGAAAATACCACCCCAGAAAACGTGTACAAGGCCCATTTTTTCCATCAAAAATTGCCCCCAAAGGAAGCCTTTGGGTACAACTGAACTCCCCAGGGGAGCCTTCACTTAGCCCCACATGCAGCTGGACTCCTTACGTTCGCTCTTTCTGAACAACCCTATATATCTCCCTACCCGGTATCTGAGAGAAATTGAAAATAGGACCCCAGAAATGGCGTACAGAGCCCCTTACGCACATCAAAAATTGCCCCGAAAGGAAGCTTTTGGGTACAACTTAACTCCCCAGGGGAGCCTTTACGCAGCCCCACATGCAACTGGACTCTCTGTGTTCACTCTTTCTTAAAAACCCTGAATACATACCTACCCGGAATCTGAGAGGAATTGAAAATAGGACCCCAGAAAACGCGTACAGAGCCCCTTTTGCCCATCAAAAATTGCCCCCAAAGGAAGCCTTTGGGTACAACTGAACTCCGCAGGGGAGCCTTTACGCAGCCCCACATGCAACTGGACTCTCTGTGTTCGCTCTTTCTGAACAACCCTAAAGACATCCCTACCCGGAATCTGAGAGGAATTGAAAATAGGACCCCAGAAAACATGTGCAAGGCCCATTTTACCCATCAAAAATTGCCCCCAAAGGAAGCCTTTGGGTACAACTGAACTCTGCAGGGGAGCCTTTACATAGCCCCCCATGCAACTGGACTCTCTGTGTTCGCTCTTTCTAAAGAACCCCAAATATCTCCCTATCCGGAATCTGAGAGGAATTGAAAATAGGACCCCAGAAAACGTGTACAAGGCCCATTTTGCCCATCAAAAATTGCCCCCAAAGGAAGCCTTTGGGTACAACTGAACTCCCCAGAAAAGCCTTTACGCAGCCCCACATGCAACTGGACTCTCTGTGTTCGCTCTTTCTGAAGAACCCTAAAGACATCCCTACCTGGAATCTGAGAGGAATTGAAAATAGGACCCCAGAAATCGCGTACAGAGCCCCTTTCACCCATCAAAAATTGCCCCCAAAGGAAGCCTTTGGGTACAACTGAACTCCCCAGGGGAGCATTTACGCAGCCCCACATGCAACTGGACTCTCTGTGTTCGCTTTTTCTGAACAGCCCTAAATACAGCCCTACCTGGAATCTGAGAGGAATTGAAAATAGGACCCCAGAATAAGCGTATAGAGACCCTTTTGCCCATCAAAAATTGCCCCCAAAGGTAGCCTTTGGGTACAACTGAACTCCCCAGGGGAGCCTTTACGCAGCCCCACATGCAACTGAACTCTCTGTGTTCGCTCTTTCTGAAGAACCCCAAATATCTCCCTATCCGGAATCTGAGAGGAATTGAAAATAGGACCCCAGAAATCACGTACAGAGCCCCTTTTGCCCATCAAAAATTGCCCCCAAAGGAAGCCTTTGGGTACAACTGAACTCCCCAGGGGAGCCTTTACGCAGCCCCACATGCAACTGGACTCTCTGTGTTCGCTCTTTCTGAACAACCCTAAAGACATCCCTACCCGGAATCTGAGAGGAATTGAAAATAGGACCCCAGAAAACATGTGCAAGGCCCATTTTACCCATCAAAAATTGCCCCCAAAGGAAGCCTTTGGGTACAACAGAACTCCCCAGGGGAGCATTTACGCAGCCCCACATGCAACTGGACTCTCTGTGTTCGCTCTTTCTGAAGAACCCCAAATATCTCCCTACCCGGAATCTAAGAGGAATTGAAAATACCACGCCAGAAATCGTGTACAAGGCCCATTTTGCCCATCAAAAATTGCCCCCAAAGGAAGCCTTTGGGTACAACTGAACTCCCCAGGGGAGCCTTCACTTAGCCCCACATGCAGCTGGACTCCTTGCGTTTGCTCTTTCTGAACAATCCTATATATCTCCCTACCCGGAATCTGAGAGAAATTGAAAATAGGACCCCAGAAATCGCGTACAGAGCCCCTTACGCACATCAAAAATTGCCCCGAAAGGAAGCTTTTGGGTACAACTGAACTCCCCAGGGGAGCCTTTACGCAGCCCCACATGCAACTGGACTCTCTGTGTTCACTCTTTCTTAAAAACCCTAAATACATACCTACCCGGAATCTGAGAGAAAATGAAAATAGGACCCCAGAAAATGCATACAGAGCCCCTTTCACACATCAAAAATTGCCCCCAAAGGAAGCCTTTGGGTACAACTGAACTCCCCAGGGGAGCCTTTACGCAGCCCCACATGCAACTGGACTCTCTGTGTTCGCTTTTTCTGAACAGCCCTAAATACAGCCCTACCTGGAATCTGAGAGGAATTGAAAATAGGATCCCAGAAAACATGTGCAAGGCCCATTTTGCCCATCAAAAATTGACCCAAAGGAAGCCTTTGGGTACAACTGAACTCCCCAGGGGAGCCTTTACGCAGACCCACATGCAACTGGACTCTCTGTGTTCGCTTTTTCTGAACCTCCCTAAATACAGCCCTACCTGGAATCTGAGAGGAATTGAAAATAGGACCCCAGAAAACTTGTGCAAGGCCCATTTTGCCCATCAAAAATTGCCCCCAAAGGAAGCCTTTGGGTACAACTGAACTCCCCAGGGGAGCCTTTACGCAGCCCCCCATGCAACTGGACTCTCTGTGTTCGCTCTTTCTGAAGAACCCCAAATATCTCCCTATCCGGAATCTGAGAGGAATTGAAAATAGGACCCCAGAAAACGCGTACAGAGCCCCTTTTGCCCATCAAAAATTGCCCCCAAAGGAAGCCTTTGGGTACAACTGAACTCCGCAGGGGAGCCTTTACGCAGCCCCACATGCAACTGGACTCTCTGTGTTCGCTCTTTCTGAACAACCCTAAAGACATCCCTACCCGGAGTCTGAGAGGAATTGAAAATAGGACCCCAGAAAACATGTGCAAGGCCCATTTTACCCATCAAAAATTGCCCCCAAAGGAAGCCTTTGGGTACAACTGAACTCCGCAGGGGAGCCTTTACGCAGCCCCACATGCAACTGGACTCTCTGTGTTCGCTCTTTCTGAACAACCCTAAAGACATCCCTACCCGGAATCTGAGAGGAATTGAAAATAGGACCCCAGAAAACATGTGCAAGGCCCATTTTACCCATCAAAAATTGCCCCCAAAGGAAGCCTTTGGGTACAACTGAACTCCCCAGGGGAGCCTTTACGTAGCCCCCCATGCAACTGGACTCTCTGTGTTCGCTCTTTCTGAAGAACCCCAAATATCTCCCTATCCGGAATCTGAGAGGAATTGAAAATAGGACCCCAGAAAACGTGTACAAGGCCCATTTTGCCCATCAAAAATTGCCCCCAAAGGAAGCCTTTGGGTACAACTGAACTCCCCAGAAAAGCCTTTACGCAGCCCCACATGCAACTGGACTCTCTGTGTTCGCTCTTTCTGAAGAACCCTAAAGACATCCCTACCTGGAATCTGAGAGGAATTGAAAATAGGACCCCAGAAATCGCGTACAGAGCCCCTTTCACCCATCAAAAATTGCCCCCAAAGGAAGCCTTTGGGTACAACTGAACTCCGCAGGGGAGCATTTACGCAGCCCCACATGCAACTGGACTCTCTGTGTTCGCTTTTTCTGAACAGCCCTAAATACAGCCCTACCTGGAATCTGAGAGGAATTGAAAATAGGACCCCAGAATACGCGTATAGAGACCCTTTTGCCCATCAAAAATTGCCCCCAAAGGTAGCCTTTGGGTACAACTGAACTCCCCAGGGGAGCCTTTACGCAGCCCCACATGCAACTGAACTCTCTGTGTTCGCTCTTTCTGAAGAACCCCAAATATCTCCCTATCCGGAATCTGAGAGGAATTGAAAATAGGACCCCAGAAATCACGTACAGAGCCCCTTTTGCCCATCAAAAATTGCCCCCAAAGGAAGCCTTTGGGTACAACTGAACTCCCCAGGGGAGCCTTTACGCAGCCCCACATGCAACTGGACTCTCTGTGTTCGCTCTTTCTGAACAACCCTAAAGACATCCCTACCCGGAATCTAAGAGGAATTGAAAATACCACGCCAGAAATCGTGTACAAGGCCCATTTTGCCCATCAAAAATTGCCCCCAAAGGAAGCCTTTGGGTACAACTGAACTCCCCAGGGGAGCCTTCACTTAGCCCCACATGCAGCTGGACTCCTTGCGTTTGCTCTTTCTGAACAATCCTATATATCTCCCTACCCGGAATCTGAGAGAAATTGAAAATAGGACCCCAGAAATCGCGTACAGAGCCCCTTACGCACATCAAAAATTGCCCCGAAAGGAAGCTTTTGGGTACAACTGAACTCCCCAGGGGAGCCTTTACGCAGCCCCACATGCAACTGGACTCTCTGTGTTCACTCTTTCTTAAAAACCCTAAATACATACCTACCCGGAATCTGAGAGAAAATGAAAATAGGACCCAAGAAAATGCATACAGAGCCCCTTTCACACATCAAAAATTGCCCCCAAAGGAAGCCTTTGGGTACAACTGAACTCCCCAGGGGAGCCTTTACGCAGCCCCACATGCAACTGGACTCTCTGTGTTCGCTTTTTCTGAACAGCCCTAAATACAGCCCTACCTGGAATCTGAGAGGAATTGAAAATAGGATCCCAGAAAACATGTGCAAGGCCCATTTTGCCCATCAAAAATTGACCCAAAGGAAGCCTTTGCGTACAACTGAACTCCCCAGGGGAGCCTTTACGCAGACCCACATGCAACTGGACTCTCTGTGTTCGCTTTTTCTGAACCTCCCTAAATACAGCCCTACCTGGAATCTGAGAGGAATTGAAAATAGGACCCCAGAAAACTTGTGCAAGGCCCATTTTGCCCATCAAAAATTGCCCCCAAAGGAAGCCTTTGGGTACAACTGAACTCCCCAGGGGAGCCTTTACGCAGCCCCCCATGCAACTGGACTCTCTGTGTTCGCTCTTTCTGAAGAACCCCAAATATCTCCCTATCCGGAATCTGAGAGGAATTGAAAATAGGACCCCAGAAAACGCGTACAGAGCCCCTTTTGCCCATCAAAAATTGCCCCCAAAGGAAGCCTTTGGGTACAACTGAACTCCGCAGGGGAGCCTTTACGCAGCCCCACATGCAACTGGACTCTCTGTGTTCGCTCTTTCTGAACAACCCTAAAGACATCCCTACCCGGAGTCTGAGAGGAATTGAAAATAGGACCCCAGAAAACATGTGCAAGGCCCATTTTACCCATCAAAAATTGCCCCCAAAGGAAGCCTTTGGGTACAACTGAACTCCCCAGGGGAGCCTTTACGTAGCCCCCCATGCAACTGGACTCTCTGTGTTCGCGCTTTCTGAAGAACCCCAAATATCTCCCTATCCGGAATCTGAGAGGAATTGAAAATAGGACCCCAGAAAACGTGTACAAGGCCCATTTTGCCCATCAAAAATTGCCCCCAAAGGAAGCCTTTGGGTACAACTGAACTCCCCAGAAAAACCTTTACGCAGCCCCACATGCAACTGGACTCTCTGTGTTCGCTCTTTCTGAAGAACCCTAAAGACATCCCTACCTGGAATCTGAGAGGAATTGAAAATAGGACCCCAAAAATCGCGTACAGAGCCCCTTTCACCCATCAAAAATTGCCCCCAAAGGAAGCCTTTGGGTACAACTGAACTCCCCAGGGGAGCATTTACGCAGCCCCACATGCAACTGGACTCTCTGTGTTCGCTTTTTCTGAACAGCCCTAAATACAGCCCTACCTGGAATCTGAGAGGAATTGAAAATAGGACCCCAGAATACGCGTATAGAGACCCTTTTGCCCATCAAAAATTGCCCCCAAAGGTAGCCTTTGGGTACAACTGAACTCCCCAGGGGAGCCTTTACGCAGCCCCACATGCAACTGAACTCTCTGTGTTCGCTCTTTCTGAAGAACCCCAAATATCTCCCTATCCGGAATCTGAGAGGAATTGAAAATAGGACCCCAGAAATCACGTACAGAGCCCCTTTTGCCCATCAAAAATTGCTCCCAAAGGAAGCCTTTGGGTACAACTGAACTCCCCAGGGGAGCCTTTACGCAGCCCCACATGCAACTGGACTCTCTGTGTTCGCTCTTTCTGAACAACCCTAAAGACATCCCTACCCGGAATCTGAGAGGAATTGAAAATAGGACCCCAGAAAACATGTGCAAGGCCCATTTTACCCATCAAAAATTGCCCCCAAAGGAAGCCTTTGGGTACAACTGAACTCCCCAGGGGAGCATTTACGCAGCCCCACATGCAACTGGACTCTCTGTGTTCGCTCTTTCTGAACAGCGCCAAATATCTCCCTACCCGGAATCTAAGAGGAATTGAAAATACCACGCCAGAAATCGTGTACAAGGCCCATTTTGCCCATCAAAAATTGCCCCCAAAGGAAGCCTTTGGGTACAACTGAACTCCCCAGGGGAGCCTTCACTTAGCCCCACATGCAGCTGGACTCCTTGCGTTTGCTCTTTCTGAACAACCCTATATATCTCCCTACCCGGAATCTGAGAGGAATTGAAAATAGGACCCCAGAAATCGCGTACAGAGCCCCTTACGCACATCAAAAATTGCCCCGAAAGGAAGCCTTTGGGTAGAACTGAACTCCCCAGGGGAGCCTTTACGCAGCCCCACATGCAACTGGACTCTCTGTGTTCACTCTTTCTTAAAAACCCTAAATACATACCTACCCGGAATCTGAGAGAAAATGAAAATAGGACCCCAGAAAATGCATACAGAGCCCCTTTCACACATCAAAAATTGCCCCCAAAGGAAGCCTTTGGGTACAACTGAACTCCCCAGGGGAGCCTTTACGCGGCCCCCCATGCAACTGGACTCTCTGTGTTCGCTCTTTCTGAAGAACCCCAAATATCTCCCTATCCGGAATCTGAGAGGAATTGAAAATAGGACCCCAGAAAACGCGTACAGAGCCCCTTTTGCCCATCAAAAATTGCCCCCAAAGGAAGCCTTTGGGTACAACTGAACTCCGCAGGGGAGCCTTTACGCAGCCCCACATGCAACTGGACTCTCTGTGTTCGCTCTTTCTGAACAACCCTAAAGACATCCCTACCCGGAATCTGAGAGGAATTGAAAATAGGACCCCAGAAAACATGTGCAAGGCCCATTTTACCCATGAAAAATTGCCCCCAAAGGAAGCCTTTGGGTACAACTGAACTCCGCAGGGGAGCCTTTACGCAGCCCCACATGCAACTGGACTCTCTGTGTTCGCTTTTTCTGAAGAACCCCAAATATTTCCCTATCCGGAATCTGAGAGGAATTGAAAATAGGACCCCAGAAAACGCGTACAGAGCCCCTTTTACCCATCAAAAATTGCCCCCAAAGGAAGCCTTTGGGTGGAACTGAACTCCCCAGGGGAGCCTTTACGCAGCCCCACATGCAACAGGACTCTCTGTGTTCGCTCTTTCTGAACAGCGCCAAATATCTCCCTACCCGGAATCTAAGAGGAATTGAAAATACCACCCCAGAAAACGTGTACAAGGCCCATTTTTTCCATCAAAAATTGCCCCCAAAGGAAGCCTTTGGGTACAACTGAACTCCCCAGGGGAGCCTTCACTTAGCCCCACATGCAGCTGGACTCCTTACGTTCGCTCTTTCTGAACAACCCTATATATCTCCCTACCCGGTATCTGAGAGAAATTGAAAATAGGACCCCAGAAATGGCGTACAGAGCCCCTTACGCACATCAAAAATTGCCCCGAAAGGAAGCTTTTGGGTACAACTTAACTCCCCAGGGGAGCCTTTACGCAGCCCCACATGCAACTGGACTCTCTGTGTTCACTCTTTCTTAAAAACCCTGAATACATACCTACCCGGAATCTGAGAGAAAATGAAAATAGGACCCCAGAAAACGCGTACAGAGCCCCTTTTGCCCATCAAAAATTGCCCCCAAAGGAAGCCTTTGGGTACAACTGAACTCCGCAGGGGAGCCTTTACGCAGCCCCACATGCAACTGGACTCTCTGTGTTCGCTCTTTCTGAACAACCCTAAAGACATCCCTAACCGGAATCTGAGAGGAATTGAAAATAGGACCCCAGAAAACATGTGCAAGGCCCATTTTACCCATCAAAAATTGCCCCCAAAGGAAGCCTTTGGGTACAACTGAACTCCCCAGGGGAGCCTTTACGTAGCCCCCCATGCAACTGGACTCTCTGTGTTCGCTCTTTCTGAAGAACCCCAAATATCTCCCTATCCGGAATCTGAGAGGAATTGAAAATAGGACCCCAGAAAACGTGTACAAGGCCCATTTTGCCCATCAAAAATTGCCCCCAAAGGAAGCCTTTGGGTACAACTGAACTCCCCAGAAAAGCCTTTACGCAGCCCCACATGCAACTGGACTCTCTGTGTTCGCTCTTTCTGAAGAACCCTAGAGACATTCCTACCTGGAATCTGAGAGGAATTGAAAATAGGACCCCAGAAATCGTGTACAAGGCCCCTTTCACCCATCAAAAATTGCCCCCAAAGGTAGCCTTTGGGTACAACTGAACTCCCCAGGGGAGCCTTTACGCAGCCCCACATGCAACTGAACTCTCTGTGTTCGCTCTTTCTGAAGAACCCCAAATATCTCCCTATCCGGAATCTGAGAGGAATTGAAAATAGGACCCCAGAAATCACGTACAGAGCCCCATTTGCCCATCAAAAATTGCCCCCAAAGGAAGCCTTTGGGTACAACTGAACTCCCCAGGGGAGCCTTTACGCAGCCCCACATGCAACTGGACTCTCTGTGTTCGCTCTTTCTGAACAGTGCCAAATATCTCCCTACCCGGAATCTAAGAGGAATTGAAAATACTACGCCAGAAATCGTGTACAAGGCCCATTTTTTCCATCAAAAATTGCCCCCAAAGGAAGCCTTTGGGTACAACTGAACTCCCCAGGGGAGCCTTCACTTAGCCCCACATGGAGCTGGACTCCTTGCGTTTGCTCTTTCTGAACAACCCTATATATCTCCCTACCCGGAATCTGAGAGTAATTGAAAATAGGACCCCAGAAATCGCGTACAGAGCCCCTTACGCTCATCAAAAATTGCCCCCAAAGGAAGCTTTTGGGTACAACTGAACTCCCCAGGGGAGCCTTTACGCAGCCCCACATGCAACTGGACTCTCTGTGTTCGCTTATTCTGAACAACCCTACATACAGCCCTACCTGGAATCTGAGAGGAATTGAAAATAGGACCCCAGAAAACATGTGCAAGGCCCATTTTGCCCATCAAAAATTGCCCCCAAAGGAAGCCTTTGGGTACAACTGAACTCCCCAGGGGAGCATTTACGCAGCCCCACATGCAACTGGTCTCTCTGTGTTCGCTCTTTCTGAACAGCGCCAAATATCTCCCTACGCGGAATGTAAGAGGAATTGAAAATACCACGCCAGAAATCGTGTACAAGGCCCATTTTGCCCATCAAAAATTGCCCCCAAAGGAAGCTTTTGGGTACAACTGAACTCCCCAGGGGAGCCTTTACGTAGCCCCCCATGCAACTGGACTCTCTGTGTTCGCTCTTTCTGAAGAACCCCAAATATCTCCCTATCCGGAATCTGAGAGGAATTGAAAATAGGACCCCAGAAAACGTGTACAAGGCCCATTTTGCCCATCAAAAATTGCCCCCAAAGGAAGCCTTTGGGTACAACTGAACTCCGCAGGGGAGCCTTTACGCAGCCCCACATGCAACTGGACTCTCTGTGTTCGCTTTTTCTGAACAGCCCTAAATACACCCCAACCTGGAATCTGAGAGGAATTGAAAATAGGATCCCAGAAAACATGTGCAAGGCCCATTTTGCCCATCAAAAATTGACCCAAAGGAAGCCTTTGGGTACAACTGAACTCCCCAGGCGAGCCTTTACGCGGCCCCCCATGCAACTGGACTCTCTGTGTTCGCTATTTCTGAAGAACCCCAAATATCTCCCTATCCGGAATCTGAGAGGAATTGAAAATAGGACCCCAGAAAACGCGTACAGAGCCCCTTTTGCCCATCAAAAATTGCCCCCAAAGGAAGCCTTTGGGTACAACTGAACTCCGCAGGGGAGCCTTTACGCAGCCCCACATGCAACTGGACTCTCTGTGTTCGCTCTTTCTGAACAACCCTAAAGACATCCCTACCCGGAATCTGAGAGGAATTGAAAATAGGATCCCAGAAAACATGTGCAAGGCCCATTTTACCCATGAAAAATTGCCCCCAAAGGAAGCCTTTGGGTACAACTGAACTCCGCAGGGGAGCCTTTACGCAGCCCCACATGCAACTGGACTCTATGTGTTCGCTTTTTCTGAAGAACCCCAAATATCTCCCTATCCGGAATCTGAGAGGAATTGAAAATAGGACCCCAGAAAACGCGTACAGAGCCCCTTTTACCCATCAAAAATTGCCCCCAAAGGAAGCCTTTGGGTGGAACTGAACTCCCCAGGGGAGCCTTTACGCAGCCCCACATGCAACAGGACTCTCTGTGTTCGCTCTTTCTGAACAGCGCCAAATATCTCCCTACCCGGAATCTAAGAGGAATTGAAAATACCACCCCAGAAAACGTGTACAAGGCCCATTTTTTCCATCAAAAATTGCCCCCAAAGGAAGCCTTTGGGTACAACTGAACTCCCCAGGGGAGCCTTCACTTAGCCCCACATGCAGCTGGACTCCTTACGTTCGCTCTTTCTGAACAACCCTATATATCTCCCTACCCGGTATCTGAGAGAAATTGAAAATAGGACCCCAGAAATCGCGTACAGAGCCCCTTACGCACATCAAAAATTGCCCCGAAAGGAAGCTTTTGGGTACAACTTAACTCCCCAGGGGAGCCTTTACGCAGCCCCACATGCAACTGGACTCTCTGTGTTCACTCTTTCTTAAAAACCCTGAATACATACCTACCCGGAATCTGAGAGGAATTGAAAATAGGACCCCAGAAAACGCGTACAGAGCCCCTTTTGCCCATCAAAAATTGCCCCCAAAGGAAGCCTTTGGGTACAACTGAACTCCCCAGGGGAGCCTTTACGCAGCCCCACATGCAACTGGACTCTCTGTGTTCGCTCTTTCTGAACAACCCTAAAGACATCCCTACCCGGAATCTGAGAGGAATTGAAAATAGGACCCCAGAAAACATGTGCAAGGCCCATTTTACCCATCAAAAATTGCCCCCAAAGGAAGCCTTTGGGTACAACAGAACTCCCCAGGGGAGCATTTACGCAGCCCCACATGCAACTGGACTCTCTGTGTTCGCTCTTTCTGAACAGTGCCAAATATCTCCCTACGCGGAATCTAAGAGGAATTGAAAATACCACGCCAGAAATCGTGTACAAGGCCCATTTTTTCCATCAAAAATTGCCCCCAAAGGAAGCCTTTGGGTACAACTGAACTCCCCAGGGGAGCCTTCACTTAGCCCCACATGCAGCTGGACTCCTTGCGTTTGCTCTTTCTGAACAACCCTATATATCTCCCTACACGGAATCTGAGAGAAATTGAAAATAGGACCCCAGAAATCGCGTACAGAGCCCCTTACGCACATCAAAAATTGCCCCGAAAGGAAGCTTTTGGGTACAACTTAACTCCCCAGGGGAGCCTTTACGCAGCCCCACATGCAACTGGACTCTCTGTGTTCACACTTTCTTAAAAACCCTAAATACATACCTACCCGGAATCTGAGAGAAAATGAAAATAGGACCCCAGAAAATGCATACAGAGCCCCTTTCACACATCAAAAATTGCCCCCAAAGGAAGCCTTTGGGTACAACTGAACTCCGCAGGGGAGCCTTTACGCAGCCCCACATGCAACTGGACTCTCTGTGTTCGCTCTTTCTGAACAACCCTAAAGACATCCCTACCCGGAATCTGAGAGGAATTGAAAATAGGACCCCAGAAAACATGTGCAAGGCCCATTTTACCCATCAAAAATTGCCCCCAAAGGAAGCCTTTGGGTACAACTGAACTCACCAGGGGAGCCTTTACGTAGCCCCCCATGCAACTGGACTCTCTGTGTTCGCTCTTTCTGAACAACCCTAAAGACATCCCTACCCGGAATCTGAGAGGAATTGAAAATAGGACCCCAGAAAACGTGTACAAGGCCCATTTTGCCCATCAAAAATTGCCCCCAAAGGAAGCCTTTGGGTACAACTGAACTCCCCAGAAAAGCCTTTACGCAGCCCCACATGCAACTGGACTCTCTGTGTTCGCTCTTTCTGAAGAACCCTAGAGACATTCCTACCTGGAATCTGAGAGGAATTGAAAATAGGACCCCAGAAATCGTGTACAAGGCCCCTTTCACCCATCAAAAATTGCCCCCAAAGGAAGCCTTTGGGTACAACTGAACTCCCCAGGGGAGCATTTACGCAGCCCCACATGCAACTGGACTCTCTGTGTTCGCTTTTTCTGAACAGCCCTAAATACAGCCCTACCTGGAATCTGAGAGGAATTGAAAATAGGACCCCAGAATACGCGTATAGAGACCCTTTTGCCCATCAAAAATTGCCCCCAAAGGTAGCCTTTGGGTACAACTGAACTCCCCAGGGGAGCCTTTACGCAGCCCCACATGCAACTGAACTCTCTGTGTTCGCTCTTTCTGAAGAACCCCAAATATCTCCCTATCCGGAATCTAAGAGGAATTGAAAATAGGACCCCAGAAATCACGTACAGAGCCCCATTTGCCCATCAAAAATTGCCCCCAAAGGAAGCCTTTGGGTACAATTGAACTCTCCAGGGGAGCCTTTACGCAGCCCCACATGCAACTGGACTCTCTGTGTTCGCTCTTTCTGAACAGTGCCAAATATCTCCCTACCCGGAATCTAAGAGGAATTGAAAATACTACGCCAGAAATCGTGTACAAGGCCCATTTTTTCCATCAAAAATTGCCCCCAAAGGAAGCCTTTGGGTACAACTGAACTCCCCAGGGGAGCCTTTACGCAGCCCCACATGCAACTGGACTCTCTGTGTTCGCTTATTCTGAACAGCCCTACATACAGCCCTACCTGGAATCTGAGAGGAATTGAAAATAGGATCCCAGAAAACATGTGCAAGGCCCATTTTGCCCATCAAAAATTGCCCCCAAAGGAAGCCTTTGGGTACAACTGAACTCCCCAGGGGAGCATTTACGCAGCCCCACATGCAGCTGGACTCTCTGTGTTCGCTCTTTCTGAACAGCGCCAAATATCTCCCTACGCGGAATCTAAGAGGAATTGAAAATACCACCCCAGAAAACGTGTAAAAGGCCCATTTTTTCCATCAAAAATTGCCCCCAAAGGAAGCCTTTGGGTACAACTGAACGCCCCAGGGGAGCCTTCACTTAGCCCCACATGCAGCTGGACTCCTTGCGTTCGCTCTTTCTGAACAACCCTATATATCTCCCTACCCGGAATCTGAGAGAAATTGAAAATAGGACCCCAGAAATCGCGTACAGAGCCCCTTACGCACATCAAAAATTGCCCCGAAAGGAAGCTTTTGGGTACAACTGAACGCCCCAGGGGAGCCTTTACGCAGCCCCACATGCAACTGGACTCTCTGTGTTCACTCTTTCTTAAAAACCCTGAATATATACCTACCCGGAATCTGAGAGAAAATGAAAATAGGACCCCAGAAAATGCATACAGAGCCCCTTTCACATATCAAAAATTGCCCCCAAAGGAAGCCTTTGGGTAGAACTGAACTCCCCAGGGGAGCCTTTACGCAGCCCCCCATGCAACTGGACTCTCTGTGTTCGCTCTTTCTGAAGAACCCCAAATATCTCCCTATCCGGAATCTGAGAGGAATTGAAAATAGGACCCCAGAAAACACGTACAGAGCCCCTTTTGCCCATCAAAAATTGCCCCCAAAGTAAGCCTTTGGGTACAACTGAACTCCGCAGGGGAGCCTTTACGCAGCCCCACATGCAACTGGACTCTCTGTGTTCGCTCTTTCTGAACAACCCTAAAGACATCCCTACCCGGAATCTGA